>QGSO01000565.1:290398-519672 GCA_011037825.1 Carya cathayensis
GACAGCTGCTGAAAGTTGGTGGATAATTGCTGGAAATTGTCTTCAAGGTTCTTTTTCTGAACTGGTAACATGTGGTTGGCATATTGAGATGGTCCTGGACCTCCTGGAGTAGTGTAGGGTACAATTTGTGAAGGACCAGCTATGTTGGGTGCAGGTAAAGCAGCTTGTTCACCCCTCCAACTGAAATTAGGGTGATTTCTCCATCCCGAATTGTAAGTGTTGGAATAAGGACCTGAAAAAGATTTAGCAACCATATTGCCAACCATTCCAGCTTTTAAAGAAGTTCTTTTGGATCAATCTAATGCTGTTAATATGGTTGCTAAATCTTTTTCAGGTCCTTATTCCAACACTTACAATTCGGGATGGAGAAATCACCCTAATTTCAGTTGGAGGGGTGAACAAGCTGCTTTACCTGCACCCAACATAGCTGGTCCTTCACAAATTGTACCCTACACTACTCCAGGAGGTCCAGGACCATCTCAATATGCCAACCACATGTTACCAGTTCAGAAAAAGAACCTTGAAGACAATTTCCAGCAATTATCCACCAACTTTCAGCAGCTGTCCACCAATTTTCAGCAATTCATGCAAAGCCAAGCTGCTATCAATAGTCAAAATTCCCAAGCCATTGCTGACATTCGAGGGTCAGTCACAAGGTTGACCACAACCATGAGCGCTCAAGAGAAAGGGAAGTTCCCTGCACAATCTCAACCTAATCCACAAGGCCAAAACCAACAATTTCAAAGTATGGCAGGAGATCCAAATGTCAAGCAAGTCAAGGCTATTACAACCTTGAGAAGTGGTAAGGTGATCGGCATCCCAGATCAAGAGGTAGAAAAGAATGGTAACATTTCTAACCCTCCTTCTGAAAATGAGGCACATGGTCCTTTGGAATCTAAAAGTGTCCCAAGCACTACACCTGCACCTTTTCCTCAAAGGTTAATCCCTTTGCACAAAGATAAGCATCACGCTGAAATCCTTGAAATTTTTAAGCAAGTTAGGATAAATATACCATTGTTGGATGCTATTCAACAGATTCCTACATATGCTAAATTTTTAAAGGATTTATGCACCGTAAAAAGAAAATTGAATGTGCAGAAGAAAGCTTTTCTTACTGAGCAGGTTAGTGCTATTATCCAAACCAACACTCCTCCCAAATACAAGGATCCAGGATCCCCTACCATAGCTTGCATGATAGGGAACTCAAAAATAGGCCAAGCATTATTAGACTTAGGTTCAAGTGTGAACTTATTGCCTTATAATGTTTATGTTCAGCTTGGATTGGGTGAGTTGAAATCTACTTCTATCACATTGCAGTTGGCTGATAGGTCTATAAAGATTCCTAGAGGTGTTGTGGAAGATGTTTTGGTTCAAGTAGACAAATTCTACTATCCAGTAGACTTTGTCGTACTCGACATGCAATTGACTAATCATTCTACTTTCCAAGCACCGGTTATCTTAGGAAGACCTTTCTTGGCCACTTCTAATGCACTCATAAATTGTAGAAGTGGAGTTTTAAAATTGAGTTTTGGAAATATGACCTTGGAGCTAAATATTTTTAATCTTTGCAGGCAACCGCAAGAAGTTGAAGAAGTTCATGAAGTGAATTTGCTGGAAAATTTCATTGATGAAATTCTGCACATTACTTTCAACTTATTGATTCTTTAGAGGAATTTGAAGAAGATTTGAAAATATTTGATAATATTAATGACTCATCTCTTGTTTCCTCAATAGGTCAGCAAGTTACACACCATGGAGGCCAAAATTTGAGCAACTTCCACCATTGACATCAACTCTCAAACCTTCGGAGGAGCAATCCCCAACTTTGGACTTCAAACCTCTTCCATTGGAGTTGAAGTATGCTTTCTTAGGACCACAAAGCACTTTCCCTGTGGTAATTTCTTCTCACTTAACTAGTGAACAAGAAGATAAATTGCTAGATGTGCTTAAGAAGCATAAAAAGTCTATTGGATGGACAATGGCTGATATAAAAGGTATAAGTCCCTTGGAGTGTACCCATAGGATTTATTTAGAAGATGATGCAAAGCCTTCTCGGGAAATGCAAAGAAGGTTGAATCCCACAATGAAGGAAGTGGTTAAAAATGAGGTGTTGAAATTGCTTGATGTGGGTATCATTTACCCCATCTCGGATAGCAAGTGGGTAAGTCCCATTCATGTAGTTCCAAAAAAATCTGGGCTTACCATTGTTAAAAATGATCAAGATGAATCGATTCCTACAAGAATTCCTACTGGTTGGCGCATGTGTATTGATTATAGGAAGTTGAATGCCGCCACTAGGAAAGATCATTTTCCTTTGCCTTTCCTTGATCAAGTGTTAGAAAAAGTCGCTGGACATGCTTTTTATTGTTTCTTAGATGGGTTCTCCGGTTACTATCAATTGGAAATAGCACCAGAGGATCAAGAAAAGACCACCTTTACTTGTCCCTTTGGTACTTTTGCTTTTAGGAGAATGCCTTTTGGTTTATGCAATGCACCAGCAACTTTTCAAAGATGCATGCTTAGCATTTTTTCTGACATGATTGAGAACACTCTAGAAGTGTTTATGGATGATTTTTCTGTATTTGGTGATTCATTCGAGGTTTGTTTAACCAATTTACAAGCTGTTTTGGCCAGGTGTGAAGAGAAGCAGTTGCTACTTAATTGGGAGAAGTGCCATTTCATGGTGCAACAGGGCATTGTTCTAGGACATGTTGTTTCATCTAGAGGACTTGAAGTAGATAGAGCAAAAATTGATTTGATTTCTAAACTTCCTACACCTAAGTCAATGAAAGACATTAGATCTTTTCTTGGGCATGCGGGTTTTTATAGGAGATTTATCAAAGACTTTAGCTCTACTTCTAAGCCTCTATGTAAGCTATTGATGAATGATGTAAAATTTGATTGGACACCCGAGTGTCAAGAAGCTTTTTGTCGGCTTAAAACTTTGCTAACCACTGCTCCTATTCTTCAACCTCCTGATTGGTCACTTTCTTTTGAAATCATGTGTGATGCAAGTGATTTTGCTATAGGAGCTGTTCTTGGACAGCGTAGGAACAAACTTCCTTATGTCATTTACTATGCAAGTAAAACTTTGAATTTTGCTCAAAAAAATTATTCTACTACTGAAAAAGAATTACTTGCTGTAGTATTTGCTTTAGAGAAGTTTCGTGCATATATTCTTGGTTCTCCTATAGTCATCTTTACTGACCATGCAGCTCTCAAGTATTTATTGACAAAGAAAGATGCAAAACCAAGGTTGATTAGATGGATACTTTTACTCCAAGAGTTCAATATCAATAACACCCTTTGTCAACATATCAGCCGGGTTCTTGCTACCACAAATTTTCTCAAGTAACAACTGTCCATCATCTAACAATGATCGTATGAAGTGATACCTGATTTGAATGTGCTTTGTCCTGGAATGAAATGCTGGATTCTTGGCAAGGAATATGGCACTCTGACTATCACTATAGAGAGTGCCTTTCTGATTCTTTTTACCCAATTCCTCCAAGAAGCCCTGTAGCCATATCATCTCCTTTGCAGCCTCTGACACTGCAACATACTCAGCTTCTGTAGTAGACAAAGAAACTGTTTTCTGCAGATTAGAACCCCATGACACTGCAGTACCACCAAGAGTATAAACAAAACCTGTGGTACTCTTTCTGCTGTCAATATCACCAGCTAAATCAGCATCAACATAGCCTTGCACCTCTAAACTCTTTCCTGAGAAACACAAGCACGTTTCTGAGGAGCCCTTTAGGTACCTCAAAATCCACTTCACTGCTTCCCAATGTTCTTTTCCTGGTTTACTCATGTATCTACTCACAACTCCCACTGCATGGGCAATATCCGGTCTTGTGCAGACCATAGCATACATAAGTGAACCAATAGCTGAGGCATAAGGAACCTTACTCATGTAGTCTTGTTCCTCCTCTGACTCGGGTGACTGATTCTTGCTGAGTCTGAAGTGACTTCCCAAGGGTGTGCCAACTGGTTTGGCCTTGTCCATATTGAACCTGTTGAGTACCTTCTTCACATACTCAGCCTGTGAGAGCCTCAACGTACCTCTGGCTCTATCTCTGACAATTCTCATGCCAAGGATTTGCTTTGCAGCTCCCAAATCCTTCATTGCAAAGTGCTCTGACATCTGCTTCTTCAGATTATTGATCTCATCAATACTAGCCCCTGCAATAAGCATGTCATCCACATACAACAGCAGAATAATGTATGAATTGTCAAAATGCCTGACATAACAACAGTGATCTGCTTGACATCTGATGTACCCTGCACTGCACATGAAGTTGTCAAATTTCTTGTACCACTGTCTAGGAGCTTGTTTCAGGCCATACAAGCTCTTCTTCAGTCTACAGACTGAACCTTCCTTTCCCTGTACTACAAACCCCTCAGGTTGGTGCATGTAGATGTCTTCTTCAAGATCTCCATGAAGAAAGCTGTCTTCACATCTAGCTGCTCAAGAAATAAATATTTCCACCAATTTTCAACAATTCATGCAAAGCCAAGCTGCTATCAACAGTCAAAATTCACAAGCAATTGCTGACATTCGAGGGTCAGTCACAAGGTTGACCACAACCATGAGCACTCAAGAGAAAGGGAAGTTCCCTGCACAATCTCAGCCTAATCCACAAGGCCAAAACCAGCAATTTCAAGGTATGGCAGGAGATCCAAATGTCAAGCAAGTCAAGGCTGTTACAACCTTGAGAAGTGGTAAGGTGATCGGCATCCCAGATCAAGAGGTAGAAAAGAATGGTAACATTTCTAAACCTCCTTCTGAAAATGAGGCTCATGGTCCTTTGGAATCTAAAAGTGTCCCAAGCACTACACTTGCACCTTTTCCTCAAAGGTTAATCCCTTTGCATAAAGATAAACATCACGCTGAAATCCTTGAAATTTTTAAGCAAGTTAGGATAAATATACCATTATTGGATGCTATTCAACAGATTCCTACCTATGCTAAATTTTTAAAGGATTTATGCACTGTGAAAAGAAAATTAAATGTGCAAAAGAAAGCTTTTCTTACTGAGCAGGTTAGTGCTATTATCCAAACCAACACTCCTCCCAAATACAAGGATCCAGGATCCCCTACCATAGCTTGCATGATAGGGAACTCAAAAATAGGCCAAGCATTATTAGACTTAGGTTCCAGTGTGAACTTATTGCCTTATAATGTTTATGTTCAGCTTGGATTGGGTGAGTTGAAATCTACTTCTATCACATTGCAGTTGGCAGATAGGTCTATAAAGATTCCTAGAGGTGTTGTGGAAGATGTTTTGGTTCAAGTAGACAAATTCTACTATCCAGTAGACTTTGTCGTACTCGACATGCAATTGACTAATCATTCTACTTTCCAAGCACCGGTTATCTTAGGAAGACCTTTCTTGGCCACTTCTAATGCACTCATAAATTGTAGAAGTGGAGTTTTAAAATTGAGTTTTGGAAATATGACCTTGGAGCTAAATATTTTTAATCTTTGCAGGCAACCGCAAGAAGTTGAAGAAGTTCATGAAGTGAATTTACTGGAAAATTTCATTGATGACAATTCTGCACATTACTTTCAACTTATTGATTCTTTAGAGGAATTTGAAGAAGATTTGAAAATAGTTGATAATATTAATGACTCATCTCTTGTTTCCTCAATAGGTCAGCAAGTTACACCACCATGGAGGCCAAAATTTGAGCAACTTCCACCATTGACATCAACTCTCAAACCTTCGGAGGAGCAATCCCCAACTTTGGACTTCAAACCTCTTCCATTGGAGTTGAAGTATGCTTTCTTAGGACCACAAAGCACTTTCCCTGTGGTAATTTCTTCTCACTTAACTAGTGAACAAGAAGATAAATTGCTAGATGTGCTTAAGAAGCATAAAAAGTCTATTGGATGGACAATGGCTGATATAAAAGGTATAAGTCCCTTGGAGTGTACCCATAGGATTTATTTAGAAGATAATGCAAAACCTTCTCGGGAAATGCAAAGAAGGTTGAATCCCACAATGAAGGAAGTGGTTAAAAATGAGGTGTTGAAATTGCTTGATGTGGGTATCATTTACCCCATCTCGGATAGCAAGTGGGTAAGTCCCATTCATGTAGTTCCAAAAAAATCTGGGCTTACCATTGTTAAAAATGATCAAGATGAATCGATTCCTACAAGAATTCCTACTGGTTGGCGCATGTGTATTGATTATAGGAAGTTGAATGCCGCCACTAGGAAAGATCATTTTCCTTTGCCTTTCCTTGATCAAGTGTTAGAAAAAGTCGCTGGACATGCTTTTTATTGTTTCTTAGATGGGTTCTCCGGTTACTATCAATTGGAAATAGCACCAGAGGATCAAGAAAAGACCACCTTTACTTGTCCCTTTGGTACTTTTGCTTTTAGGAGAATGCCTTTTGGTTTATGCAATGCACCAGCAACTTTTCAAAGATGCATGCTTAGCATTTTTTCTGACATGATTGAGAACACTCTAGAAGTGTTTATGGATGATTTTTCTGTATTTGGTGATTCATTTGAGGTTTGTTTAACCAATTTACAAGCTGTTTTGGCCAGGTGTGAAGAGAAGCAGTTGCTACTTAATTGGAAGAAGTGCCATTTCATGGTGCAACAGGACATGTTGTTTCATCTAGAGGACTTGAAGTAGATAGAGCAAAAATTGATTTGATTTCTAAACTTCCTTCACCACGTAAATCTTGTTGTGTGTGTGATTGTTTTCTCTTCCATTTTTCATATTTTTCACTTCATTGTCATCAGTTTTTCGTAACAATGTGTCCTTCGCAAGCCTGTAGGAGCCCACTCTCGGAGGGTGCGGAGGTGTGACTAGATGTTGAAGGGAGGTGACGACCAAGAAGTGGTTGCGAGAGAAAAGTGATTAGGAGTAGTGATGACAAGCCTGCAAAGTGAAACAGGCGGCTGACTGGAAGGTGCTGGTGGGGGAGTCCGGGCTACTTCGCCAAGCAAGGCCCCCAACCCCACCATCGGCCCTACTGAGGGCGATGCGAGAGATGAGTCTACACTGAAAAGGGTGAAGGTGAACGAGCCCTTATAATTAATCCTACTTGATCAGAATCGAACGGACACAATCGTTAGGGTCGGGACAGGGATCACTACCAAAGTAAGGGAAGCACTACAACAATTGCTTATCGAGCATCGAGAAATCTTTGCGTGGAGATATGAAGACATGGCGGGGATCAACCCGGCCATCATTCAACATCATCTAAGTGTGGACCCCAGGGCCAGAGGGGTGAGGCAAAAGAGTAGGAACTTCAATGTGAAGAAGAATGCCGCCATTGCCCTTGAGGTGGATTGCCTGCTGGCGGCGGGATTTATACAAGAGGCGCATTATCCGAATTGGCTGTCCAATGTGGTACTCGTTAAAAAACATAATGGTAAAGGGAGAATGAGTGTGGACTTCATGATCTGAACAAAGCATGCCCTAAGGATAGCTTCCCGCATTGACCTCATTGTAGACTCGACGACTGGCCACCGCATGCTGAGCTTCATATATGCTTACTCAGGGTACAGTCAGATACGTATGTACCCTGGCAATGAGGAGAAGACATCGTTCATCTCTGACAGAGGATTACGCCGTTATACTGCACCGTTCAGCTTGAAAAATGTTGGGGCTACCCACCAACGGCTGGTCAATCAAATGTTCAAAACCTAGATTGCGAGGAATATAGAGGTATATGTACATGACTTGTTGGTCAAAAGCAAAACCCTGGCGCAACACCTAGAGGACCTTCGGGAAGCCTTTGTGGTACTACGACGGTACAACATGAAGATGAACCTTGCAAAATGCGCGTTCAGGATGGGTTCAGGGAAGTTCCTGGGGTTCATAGTGTCAGAAAGAGGAATCGAAGCCAATCCTAAAAAGGTGAATGCCATCCTGAAGTATTAATGTCGTGCAGAAACTCGCAGGCAAGTTAGCTTTCCTCAACCGATTCATATCACGGTTGACGGATAAATGCCTGCCTTTCTTTAGATACCACGGAAAGCCCATGACTAGAACGAGGAATGTGACATGGCATTCGTAGTGCTTAAGGAATATTTGACCAACCCTTCATTGATTAGCTAGCCCCAGTGCGGAGAAACATTGACCTTATATCTGTCCATCTCCCTCAAGCAATTTCCTTGGCCTTGGTGCGGGAAGACGACGAGATCCAGAGGCTAGTCTACTATATGAGCCGGGCATACAAAGGAGCGGAAGTTAGGTACACCCGAGTCGAACAGCTTGCCTTCGCACTGATAATAACCACTCGCAAGCTCTGACCATATTTCCAGGCACACCCAATCAAGGTTATCACAGAAGCCCCCTGTGAAATGCCTTGCAACAGTCGGACACCTAAGGTTGCCTCACGAACTAAAAGAATTCAACATTGAGTATGCTCTTCGTGCCTCCTTAAAGGGGCAAGTCTTGGCCGACTTCATTGCGGAATTCTCTTGCTTCCCTGAGGAAGGACGATATGTACCACCTGTGAAGCCCTAGCAAGTCTTCATTGACAGCTCTTCTTGCTGGGCTGGAGGGGGAATGAGGGTACATATTGTTATGGACGATGGTGAGGAGCACAACTACACCGTCAAGCTGGCATTCAAAACCACCTATAATGAGACGAAGTATGAGGCATTCTTCCTTAGCATGACCATAGCGAGGTCCTTAGGTACAGAGGAAGTGGAATTCAAGGCAGGCTCGAAAGTAGTGGTTAGTCAAGTAAAAGGAGAATTCGTGGTGAAGAGCAAAAAATTGAAGAATTTCCTGGCATTGGTGTAGAATGAGCGCATTCGATACTTCCAGATCCAGCAAATCCCCAAAGTGAAAAATGATAAGCAGACAAGCTGGTGAAGGACGATATGTACCACCTGTGAAGCCCTAGCAAGTCTTCGTTGACAGCTCTTCTTGCTGGGCTGGAGGGGGAATGGGGTTACATATTGTTATGGACGAGGGTGAGGAGCACGACTACACTGTCAAGCTAGCATTCAAAACCACCTATAATAAGACGGAGTATGAGGCATTCTTCCTTAGCATGACCATAGCGAGGTCCTTAGGTACAGAGGAAGTGGAATTCAAGGCAGGCTCGAAAGTAATGGTTAGTCAAGTAAAAGGAGAATTCGTGGTGAAGAGCAAAAAATTGAAGAATTACCTGGCATTGGTGTAGAATGAGCGCATTCGATACTTCCAGATCCAGCAAATCCCCAGAGCAAAAAATGATAAGCAGACAAGCTGGTGAAGACAGCGTCTAGGCAAGAAGCTACCCCATTACCAGAGTCGACTATCTTCAGAATTGTAGAGGTGCCCACTGTAGGGGCCGAGTTGCTAGAAGTAGGACCAGGTGTACCTGATTGGGCACAGGACATCTATTGGTACCTGAACGATAATGAGCTACCCGACAACAGAGAAAGGGTGAGAAAGACGAGATACCAGGCAGTGTGGTATACCATACTTGACAAAATGCCGCAGGGGGTACAATGCCCTCCTACTAAGATGCATCTCATGCGAGTAGGCCCAACATGTATTGGTTGAGATACATGAGGGAAATTGCGGAGACCATGCCAAAGGGAGAGTGCTAGCAGGAAAGGTAACGCGGGCTGGGTACTACTGGCTACACGCTCTGAAAGATGTTTTGGAGGAGGAACATATTTATTTGGTTTGAATAAATGAATTTATGTTTTAATTGGAATTTGGAGTATTTATAATTGTGATATGAGAGATGAGTTTAGGCTACATGAGCTAACTCTCTGATCCCTCTGGGACAAGGGCATTACTATTGGTATCAGGGCTATATGAGGGAACTAGCGCTGATAGTCTCTCCTTGGCCATTCGCTTAGTGGGGAATCAACCTGGTGGGGCCTTTTCCCCCGGGGAAAGGAGGGGTAAAATTCATTGTGGTGGTGGTGGTGGACTACTTCACCAAGTGGGTCAAGGCCGAGCGCTGGCAATGATTATGGCCAACAACATTACTCGCTTCTTATGGAAGAGCGTCGTTTGCAAGTTTGGGGTGCCCCACTGTATTGTGTCCAATAATGAAAGGCAATTTGACTCTGACCATTACTCAGATTGGTGTCAGGACTTGGGGATCAAGTTTCGGTACTCTTCCCCGAGACATCCCCAATCGAACGGTTAGGTGAAAGCCACCAACAAAACCCTGTCAAGAAGGAGTTGAGCGATTGGAAAGGGGCATGGGCGGAAGAACTCTCGAATGTCTTATGGGCCTACTTGTGAGAATGCAGATTGGAGAAACATCGTTCACCTTGGCATACGATCACGAGGCTATGCCACCGGTGGAAGTCGACATCCAGTGAGCCACTACGAGTAGTGCTCCAATGACTGACGCTTGGAAGAATAGCTTGGCCTGGTAGAAGAGGTATGGGAAGAGTCCGAGCTGACAATGGCAGCATAATGGAAGAGAGTGGAGCGCTGCTTCAATCAAAGGGTGTGTCCGAGGTCATTCAAGGTAGGAGACCTCGTAATAAAGCAGATGGGGATAGCGCCAAAAGAAGAAGGCAAGCTCAAACCACAGTGGGAAGGCCCCTATGTGGTGGTTGCCTGCAACCGCCCTGGAGGGTATTGGCTGTGGGACTCCAGCGAGAATGAATTGCAATATCCATGGAATGTTGAACACCTGTGAATGTTTTACTGATGCAGCCCGGGAAATGCATTTGTATTTTTTGTTATTATCGATCCTACGGGTGCTTGTATAATTATCATTAATGAGAAATGCATGACTATTTTAGGAATTGTACATCGGAGACTGAGGTCCCTGTGTTCGTGCGAATTACCCTTCCCGCGATGTCAACGGACGAGAGTGGGAACAGTCGTAAACTGCCCAAACATACTACTTCTACTTGCGGGTCAACAGTCAGAGTAGCCTCGGGCTAACCCAACCTCACCTGCGAGGGAGAGCAAGTCCAGTCTTAAGGCTGCTCAAAATAAACCCAGTCCCCATCGCAGCGAAGATGGGAACGGCCTCTTGGCCCTTCATGACTAAACTCACTGCAGGTTACCAAAGGGAAGGGTGTAATGCCAAGTGGCTACCCTATCCCTCCCGCGGTGGGAAGCGGGATTTCCCTTAGCACGCATGGATTGACCCTCGTCATAAGCATCAACTAGGGGGAGCAGATTCAATTAGAGACTGCCCGAACCTCAATGTGTGGGTCAACATGCGGAACTAACTGCGGGTTAGGTCAACCTCCCTCGTGGAGGAGAGCAAGTCTAACCCAAAGGCTACCCTAGTATTACCCCGTTCCGTCATGACAAGGAGTGGACGCGACTCTAGCCTAGTCCTAACTTACCTTCCCTACGATGTTAATGGATGGTAGCGGGTCTAGTCACAAATTTCCTGAATAGACGCGTGCAGGTCAACAGGCAGGGTAGACCCGAGCTAACCCAGCCTCCTCCACGGGGAAGAGTGAGTCCAGTCTTGAGGTTGCTCGAAATTGACCCCATCCCCATCGCGGTGAAGAGTAGATGGCCCATTGACCTTCCGACTTACCTCCCCATGGGGTACCAAAGGGACGGGTGTAATGCCAAAAGGTTGCTCGATCCCTCCCACGATGGAGAGCAGCCTATCCTCAACAACTGATGCATGGATTGACCACCCTCGTCATGAGCGTCGACCATGGGAGCAAGTCCAGTCGGGGACTGCTCGAATAGACTACCTCCACATGTGGGTCAACAGGCAGAACTAAACCCGGGTTAGGCTAACCTCCCCCTCAGAGGAGAGAGGGTCTAGCCTTGCAGCTGCTTGAACATTATCCCATGCTGTCATGATGAGGAGCGGACGCGACACCAACCTGGTCCTAACTCCCCTTTCCTGCGATGTCAACGGATGGGAGTAGGTCCAGTCACAAATTGCCTGAACAGAGTTCCTCCACGCGTGGGTCAATAGGCGGGATTGAATTTGGGCTATCTTGACCTTCCCTGTGAATGAGAGCGGATCCAGCCCTGCGACTGCCTGAACGGGACCCCATCCCATCACGATGAAAGGACGAGGACCTCCTTGAAGGACTAAAGAGGAGGGTGTGGTTTGAGGTGCCCCTACCTCTTCTTCAGTGGAGCGCAGGATTGTCCCAAGACTACTCAACTCAACTGCGGAAATCAACAAGGTGCGTATGATCGAACCGCACGACCTCCGTCAGAGGGAATGAACAAACCTCCTCTAAGGAAACGAACCTCGCGCGGGAATGCTCCCTTGAGGGAATGGACGAAGCTCCTCGAAGGAAACAAATCTCAAGCAGGAATTCTCCCCTGAGGGAATTAAAGAGTTTGCAAATGCCTCGGAGTCCCACCGCGTCGAATCAACGAAGAAGGTTCGTAGTTGTCAATTAGAGTACACATATCTGGGTTTTGATTTTGCAGAATGTACATGCAAGATTCGGGAGAGTTTGGCTTACGCATCACTCGGCCTTCTTCCGTAGAGCGCCAAGACCGACTAAGCCTTGCCAGTTCTACATATCAAAGGAATTTATGTTGCAGCTTTGACTATGCAGCATGCTCAGCAAAATGAGGGCCTTGCGTAAAGGATCATGGGCTAGTTATGCTTTAAGGGGCCTATCATATCGTTAAGTGTAAAGGGTCAATCATAGTCGGCTGGTGCCATCGAAAAGGTTATCAATTTGCCATAATACTGGCAAGCGGCCAGCGCATCGTTGCCCGTGAAAGGCATACATGATACAAACAAGCATCGCAAAGAAAGAAGATAGAATAGGAAAGCATGAAAAGAAGAGTATTTTATTCATCAATTATTAGAACAATTACAACGGAAGGGCTACCGCATAACAGTGAGAAACCATGCAAAGAGAAACGAAAGACAAGAGCAACTCAAGGGTCCAAATCGAACCTGGTGGGCTATGGTACCGTTGGCAGAAAAAAGAGTAGCAACTCTCAGGGTCCAAATAGTAACTTCAGAGAGGCAACATCCCAGAATTGTGGTTGGGAAGCAGGACAGGAACCGGCTTGAAGGGAGGGGGGCTCGATCAACCTGAATCCTTTGGACTCCCCCAGAAAGCCAGGCGACGAAAGATTGGGGTAGGAGAAAATGTCCCCAATGGTTCCTGCAACAGCCCTCAGGGACACCCGTACTCCCAAAGTATGGTAGCAACCCAAGATGTAATGACGGATCGTAAACTGCACGAGGAGTTATAAGGTAGAGAAACCCATTGAACGGCCCACCTGTGAGGCTGGGGGCATGCCCTCTTTTCAAAGCATCTCCTAGTAATGAAGAACGACACAATTTTCAGAAGGGCATCTGTTGAAGGTTAGAGGGGACTGTCGTGCACGTATCCTCGTAAAAGCTCACCACAAGATCTAGCACCACAAGGTTAGCCCTGAACCATAGTGCCCATCGAAGCCAAGAAGGGCCAACGTGATCACAAAGGTGCAGAAGGGGAGGCAGGATTTCAGAACGCTTGAAGAGCATGAGGGGAAGATTGAAGACAAATAACGAAGATGGGGAGGCCTATATATATACACTGGGAATGATGGCTCGCCTCCCGAAATGCATGCCACATGAATGTTTGGAGGGCTCTATCAGATCTGACATGAATCTCGCAAAAAAATCCCTCACAGATTTCATAGCACGCATGGGGAAAAGTTGCCCATGCCACAAAGGCAAGATAACCAACCGATGCGCTTTGAATAGCTGACTGTACGAGGCCCTTTCATACCCATGAATGCTGAGTTGCACCCTTGGGAACATACAATGTACGCACATCACCCTCGAGTAGAGAGAGCTAATGCGTCCTGTCACATCCTGTGTGAGGCATACCTTTGCAGCACGAGATGTACAAGTAGTAATAGGAAATAGCATGAAGTACGAACCAAAGAGTGCGCTCGCGATGAACATTAAAAAGATTAAATAAATCAGCTAAAATAAGGGCTGCCCAGCCACCAAGATACAAAGAATAGAAACTTTACAAGTTTTTATAAATAAAGAGAAAGAATATAACAAAGTTAAGAGCCCCTCGGCCTGCTCATGGGTTCTTCTCCGACTCGGCAGGGTTCACTTCTAAAGACATTGGGGCCACTGTCGGAGCCTCTAGCGTGGCCGAGAATGCACTGGGAATCAGGTCCACCTTGATCTGAGCTCCAGCTTCCAAAGTGGCAAGATTCAGGGTTTGGAACTCAGGATCTAGTGAGATAAGGTCACAACCAGGATTCGTCAGTAAATATATCCTCAGTGCCTACCTGCAGGAGAAGAACCCATGGCGCCACGCCTAGTCCTTGACCTGCCACACCTGCGACAACTCTTGTTGCTGCTGTCGAGAAATAGATCTCAATTCCTTCATGTTAGTCCTCACAGCCTCGAGGGTCTGACTAATCGCTAGGAACTTATTTTCAGTGCACCTCTGGGAAGACTCTGCAAAATTGCACCTCCTGAAAAGAGAAGCATATGCGGTTCGGAGTTCCTTGAGCTTCTCCATCTTGCTGTCGAGCATCCTCTCCAAGGTTTTTCCCGCACTTCCGACTCGTGCACCAGATCATGACGGCACATGGCGACCTCCTCCAGGGACCTCCAGACTCCGCACAATGTAGGTGTCCCCACAAACCCGTAATGGAACCCAATAGCTCATCGGGGAAGTTCCACCTTGGCCACCTGCTCATAAGGGGCCATAGGGGCATCAGGGTAGATCCCTTGGTCCCCAGAGCATAACTCCACCCGATCGTCCGCTGCTAGGGTAAGCGACCGATCAGCAACCTCTTAGGAAAACATCCAATGAAATTGAGAGAAAATTATTAAAATATGCCAGAATGGAAAGGTTTGCATCCAAAAGACCGACTTGAATGGGAACCCTCGAGGCACCTGTCGGAAAGGGCCTTAGTCTGCAGTATGCAGTGATAACTGCGTTGGGCATCCCTCCCCGGCTCGGCGGAGCTCGAAAGAAGTGACCTTGGGAAACACGTGAAAAGAAGGAGGCTAGGCGCCTTCTCTTGCGAGAGAGCAGAGAAGAATCCCTCGTAATCGAGGGGGATGAGCTCGTGAGGTGATGCCTGAAGGGCCAGCGTCCAAGGGGGAGGGGCGTGCCTGTGCAATGAAGAGGATGCAGACTCCTCAAACACCCACGAGGAAGGAAGCAAACTTCCCGAGCTTAGGAGCGCGGTGATCCCCCTTCCATCGCCCTTGGAATTTGACCAAGAACCGTGGAAGATTGGCTAGGAAAGGAGGGAGCATCATCATCGAAGTCTGGTGAGCTCTACCATGGCTTTTTCCCCTTCCCCTCCACTAGGGGACTAGCAGACCGCCGACACAACAGGTGACCGATGGATCCTAGCGGGATCAAGGACCCCACCCGGCGCAAAGCCACATGCTCGGAAGATGTTGTCGCAAGCTACCCTCACTCAACAGAGCGTTGGACCAGGTCTCTTCCGGGTGGGTGGCGACCTAGTCTCGCACTATCCCGATACGACGGGTCTTTCCTAGTGTCGCCAATGACTTCAGGAGTTCTCCCTTGGGCACTACACCCCAATTCGCTCAGATGGGGATAACTCTATTCCAAAGACTATCTCGGGGCATATTTCCACCCGACACCGGAAACGAAGAAGAAGCACTTGGAACTTGATGCCCTCTCACCATACTGCTACTCTAAACAAACTACTAGATAGATGGGATCGAAACTGCAAATGTTTCCCCTCCTCTTCAATACTTAATTAGTGAGAAAGAACTCTCAACCAGTGAGGTCGGGCCAAGTGTCACAAGCCTTTGCCAGGGCCCGTCACCAAATCACACAGCGACCCACCAGAACCCTCCATGTGTTAGGAAGGAGTTGGGCGGGCGCTACACCTACCATATCTAGCACGTCGTGCACCAGAAAACAAAAGGGTAGCTAAAGGCCATTGAGGAACATGGAAGGAAACAATGCCACCTTGTAGGCAAACCCTCAGGGTCCACAACCCCATCATTTGGTCATGGAATGTCGAGGACTGTGCGCTCCGGTATGTCGAGCACCCGCATCAAGGCTTCAAGATCGGAGGGAACCATCGATGAGCGCCACAAGGTCCCCACGAACCCTTGACTGTTTGCGGGAACTCTAACGGGCCCTGCCCCCGAGGACGGACTGGGCTGGGAAGGAGACCCATTGGCCTTATGATTCCCTAAGCCCTTCAGAGCAAAACGAGTGGGTTTTCTGGGAGCCATGGAAGAATAGTGAGGACGAAGGCCAATGTTCTATGTAATAAATAGGGCAATGTGGAGAGTCTAGGAGCGATAAGCATCCAACTCATTCCCCAACAGCTATATGTAGAGTCCTGAGGGATGGTTCATATGACCAAGCATAGGGGCACATAGTTGCCTAATTCTGGCAAATTCGAAGTGACAGGGAGGAAACATGGTAAGAACTGTTTCAAAATTGCCCGTGCACACTGAACAACATAAGTCTCGTGTGAGTAAGAAGAGAGCTAGCTAGACATTTCATTATGGGGTAGGCGAACCGCCAGCTAGCCCACTCATAGGTTCAGCCATGAAAAGGGACCCGACACAACTGATTTTAAGTACCTAATAGCAAGAGACACCCCTGCATCAAGGGAGCAGGGCATGGGTCGCCGACCCTGGGGCAGGTATAAAGACCGTCCCCTCGAATGCTGAGCGAAGGTAACTGCAAACTTACAATTTGATTCTAGAGTATCTTCTCTTTTCTCCTACTGACTTAGGCATCGGAGGCTCCTCCCAACTGCCACCCGGCCACTGGACCCCAGAGTGACTTTGTGTGTGCAGGCAAAAGGAAGGCCCGAGCCCCCGAAGAGCCCGGCCCAAAGGCCTACAAAATACGACGTTAACACTCCACTGAAATGATACAACCGTGGACAACTGCCGATTAGAGTAGTCTAGTAGAGTTATTTTTTTAATTCTCATACAATATGAGTGGACAATGAATTAAAGATTGTATATAATATTTGGGGAGTGTGCTATAGATTTATTGGGTTGTCCACCGTCAAAAAAGAATACTTAAAGTGGAGACTGTCGAAAGAAAAACTCTTCCGTTGAAAAAACTATGGACAATTGCCGATTAGGGTGGTCTAGTGGAGTTAGTTTTTTTTTAATGCTCATACGATATTGGTGTAGAAAGAATTAAAGGTTGTAATATATTATTTGTGGAGTGTGCTATGGATTTAGTTGGTTATCCACCATCACAAAAGAATTCTTCAAGTGAAGATTGTCAAAATAAAAACTCTCCAGTTGAAGATTTTTCAGTACAATCAAGGTATGAGATTTTTTATTATGTTATGTTATAATATTATTGTTTTGATAGTTTTTTTTCCTGTTCTTATACTGGTGTCATTATACAATGTTAGTTGTTTTCCTAATCTTTATTTTGTCACTCAAGTCTTATTATGGATCTCATTACTGTTTAGGTATTTATTTTGGATTAAACAATTTATATTATCATTCATGCAGAATATAATACAATGCTTGAGGTGAGTTTATCTATAGACTTTTATATGAATATGGTACATATTTTAAATAATGTGCCTGAGGAGGTCAAATTGGCTACCCCCAAGGGTTGGCAATTACATGCCCATCCTGCCTTATTTTTTCATCTAATGTATTTATTGTTAATCTTTTGTCCACTTTCTTTTTCTTACAATCTCTCTAAGGCTTGCTTCTTCACGTCATCCTTCTTGTTGCCCTTTCCACTCTCTTCTTCGTCTTCTTCTTCTCCTTACTCTTTTCGTCATCTTCCGTGTCTTCTTCCTCTTCCTCTTCCCCTTCTTGCTCAACCTTTTCATCTAGTTCTTCTTCCTCTCCTCCACTTCCTCCTCCTCCTTCTCTTTCTCTTCATCTTCTTGTACTTGCTATTCCTTTTCATAGACCTCTTTCTCTTCTTCGATCTGATCTACTTGTCATTTCTATTAAAAGCGCGGAGAAGCATCCATGAAGATCTTCTGTTGGTGCAATACAGGTACGGATTTATTTATTCTATTATGCTTTAATAGTATTCTAATGTTGGTATGAAACTATATGTGTTCTTCTTTTTAGTCAAATCTTATGATTGCTAAAGTTTGTTATGTACACCAATCAAAATATGATACAAAAATTAGGAGAAAATAGTAGCCACAAAACCAATACCACAAATTCATAACCACTAACAATATTGAAAACAACAAAGCCCGCCCCCATGGCTCCATGACATCATCACCACCACAAACAATGCTCAAAGTCAAAGCAAATCAATGTGGCCACAACACCAACACAACAAATAATATTCATAACTTTGAAATCAATACCAACATCACAAATAATATTTAAAACTCCACTACTGAAGTACAAGGAATCTAACACAACTTACCCAGCTTAAGGAACAAATGTATTAAAGCTTATTCTTTCAACATGTATTTAAGGTGACTTCAACACTACCTCTCCAACATATCAAAGTCACAGAAAGATGACTTCACTCCACTTAAATGATACAATTGCGGACAACTGCCGATTAGAGTGGTCTAGTAGAATTAGTTTTTTAATTCTCATACAAAATGAGTGGACAATGATGAATTAATGATTGTAATATAATATTTGTGGAGTGTGCTATGGATTTAGTTGGTTACCCACCATCAGAAAAGAATACTTAAAGTTGAGATTGTCAAAACTAAAACTCTCCCGTTGAAGATCTTTCAGTACAATTAAGGTATGAGATTTTTTATTATGTTATGTTATAATATTATTGTTTTCATAGGTTTTTTGTTCTGTATATTATCTTTTATTGGTGTCATATAGACAATGATAGTTGTTTTCCTATTCTTTACTTTTTCACTCAACTCTTATGATGGATCTCATTGTTGTCTATGTATTTATTTTGGATTAAACAATTTGCATTATAATTCATGCAAAATATAATACTATGCTTGAGGTGAATTTATCTATACACTTTTATATGAATATGGTAAATATTTTAAATTGACATGTCTTAGCAGGTCAAAATGATAACCCTTATAGGAGAATTAATCTGGGATGATCCAATCACCCAAAATATTCAAGAAACTCAAGAATGATCAAGAAAGTTCAAGAACTCATATGGAGAGAAAACTCAATCTTCCATATTATGTAAAGTGTGTAAATTGAAAGTACAGAGTAGTCCAACTATATATACAAGGAAAGAATACATGTGCAACACACGTGAAATAAACTAAATTTACAATTAAAGGTTTGTAAGAATGACTATTTACAATAACTATTTACATATTTCAATACTCCTCTTGGAGATGGAGTGTGATCATCAAGAACACCCATCTTGAAAGGAAGATAGAGAAATTGATTAAGAGGCAAGGCTTTGGTGAATGTATCTGCTAGCTGATACTGAGAGCTAACACGTAGAGTTCTAAGCACACCGGATTGTATCTTTTCTTGGACCAAGTGGCAATCAATTTCTATGTGCTTAGTTCTCTCGTGAAAAGCAGGATTTGCTGCTATGTGAATTGCAGCTTTACTATCACAAAATAACAATGTTGGATAATCATGAGCAATTCCAAAATCTTGAAGTAAAGCAATTAACCAAGTTAATTCACAAGTAGTGGAAGCCAAGGATCTATATTCAGCTTCAGCTGAAGATCTGAAAACGGTATTCTACTTCTTTGGTTTCCAAGAAATCAAAGAATCACACAAAAATATACAAAGTCCAGTCAAAAACTGTAAAAGCCTTTAGGTGTAATGAAGAAGAAGATGACAGAAAAATTCCCTAACCAGGTGTACCTTTGAGATACCTTAAGACATGATGTGTAGCATCTAAGTGTGTTTGAGCAAGTTTATCCATGAACTGACTTAGAGTTTGTACAGAATATGCCAAATCAAGTCTTGTTATTGTCAAGTAAAGCAACCTCCCCAGCAATCTTTTATAAACTGTGGGATTTTCAAGAATGCAAAATTAATTTTTGTCAATCATAGGTTAGAACTCATTGGAACTTTGGCTGGTTTACAGCCAAGGAAACAAGAATCAGCCAAGATTTCCAAGGTATAATGCCTTTTGACAAGGTGAAATTCCTTTAGAAGTTCTGGCCACTTCTAATCCAATGAAGTATTTAAGATCTCCAAGATCTTTAATCTGAAAGGCACTATGGAGAATGGATTTTATGTCTTGGACAGCTTTAAGATCATTATTAGCCACAATCATATCATCAACATATATCAAGAGGGCAAGAAAAGTAGAACCAAAAGCTCTAGTGAATAATGAATAGTCATATCATCATATCATCAACATATTTATCGTTAATCTTTTGTTCACTTTTTTTTCTTACAATCTTTGTACGGCTCTCTTCTTCACGTCATCCTTCTCTTTGCCCTTTTCACTCTCTTCTTCATCTTTTTCTTCTTCTTACTCTTTTCCTCTTCTTCCTCTTCCTCTTCTTATTCACCTCTTCATCTAGTTCTTCTTCCTCTCCTCCACTTCCTCCTCCTTCTTTCCTCTTCATCTTTTTGTACTTGTTATTCCTTTTCATAGACTTCTTTCTCTTCTTCATCTGATCTACTTTCTTTCTATTAAAGGGGAAGCATCCATGAAGATCTTCTGTTGGTCAATAAGGTAGGATTTTTTATTCTATTATGCTTTAATATATTCTAATGTTGGTATGAAACATATATGTTCTTCTTTTTAGTCAAATCTTATGATTGCTAAAGTTTGTAATGTACACCAACCAAAATATGATACAAAAATAGGAAAAAAAAAAGCCACAAAACCAAACCACAAATTCATAACCACTAAAATATAAAACACAAGCCCGCCCCATGGCTCCATGACATTCCACCACCACAAACAATGCTAAAAGTCAAAGCATAACTGTGGCCACACACACAAACAACAAATAATATCATAACTTTGAAATCAATACCAACATACAAATAATATTTAAAACTAAATCATATAAAACTCTACAGATAAAGTACAAGGAATCTAACACACTTACCCAGCTAAGGAACAAATTATTAAAGCTTATTCTTCGACATGTATTAAAGGTGACTTCAACACACCTTTCCAACATATCAAATCACAAAAGATGACTTCACTCCACTTAAATGATACAACGGTGGAACAACTGCCGTTAGAGAGTCTACTAGATTAGTTTTTTAATTCTCATACAAATGAGTGACAATGATTGAATGATTGTAATATAATATTTGTGGAGTGTGCTATGGATTTAGTTGGTTACCACCCTCAGAAAAGAATACTAAAGTGGAGATTGTCAAAAAAAAACTCTCCCTTGAAGATCTTCATACAATAAGGTATGAGATTTTTATTATGTTATGTTATATATTATTGTTTTATAGGTTTTTTGTTCTGTATATTATCTTATTTGGTGTCATATGACAATGTAAGTTGTTTTCCTATTCTTTATTTTTTCACTCAATTTTTATGATGGATCTCATTGTTGTCTAGGTATTTATTTTGGATTAAACAATTTGCATTATATTCATGCAAATATAATACTATGCTTGAGTGATTTATTTATACACTTTTTTATGAATATGGTAATATTTTTAAATGACATTTCTTAGAGGTCAAAATGGCTACCCCCAAGGGTTGGCAATTACGTGCCCATTCGCTCTTATTTTTTCATTTAACATAGTTATCGTTAATCTTTTGTACACTTTGTTTTTCTTACAATCTCTCTATGGCTCGCTTCTTCATGTCATCCTTCTCTTTGCCCTTTCCACTTTCTTCTTCGTTTTCTTCTTCTCCTTACTCTTTTCCTCATATTTCTCGTCTTCTTCCTCTTCATCTTCATCCTTTTCATCTAATTCTTCTTTCTCTCTTCCACTTCCTACACCCGTAATCTCCTTCGGGGAGGATGATGAGGAGGGAGTCCTCTACCTGAATGACGACGCTCTGGTGGTGACCATGCTAATCATCAACTTCACCATCAGGAGGATCCTCATCGACAATGGCAGCTCAATTGACATCCTATTTTGGGAAGTGTTTACTCTTATGGGGATAGATGTTACCCAACTCCAACCAACACCGATGCCACTCAAAGGCTTCTCCGAAGAGATAGTCCAATCTGCAGGGACGACCACCCTATTTGTCTTGGCAGGTAGAGGTGGCAATATGTCACACGACCCGTTAACCCAACACGAACACGACACGATAATAGCGGGTTAAGGTTTAGCCTTAATGGGTTCGGGTCANTTTTCAGAAGGGCATCTGTTGAAGGTTAGAGGGGACTGTCGTGCACGTATCCTCGTAAAAGCTCACCACAAGATCTAGCACCACAAGGTTAGCCCTGAACCATAGTGCCCATCGAAGCCAAGAAGGGCCAACGTGATCACAAAGGTGCAGAAGGGGAGGCAGGATTTCAGAACGCTTGAAGAGCATGAGGGGAAGATTGAGACAAATAACGAAGATGGGGAGGCCTATATATATACACTGGGAATGATGGCTCGCCTCCCGAAATGCATGCCACATGAATGTTTGGAGGGCTCTATCAGATCTGACATGAATCTCGCAAAAAAATCCCTCACAGATTTCATAGCACGCATGGGGAAAAGTTGCCCATGCCACAAAGGCAAGATAACCAACCGATGCGCTTTGAATAGCTGACTGTACGAGGCCCTTTCATACCCATGAATGCTGAGTTGCACCCTTGGGAACATACAATGTACGCACATCACCCTCGAGTAGAGAGAGCTAATGCGTCCTGTCACATCCTGTGTGAGGCATACCTTTGCAGCACGAGATGTACAAGTAGTAATAGGAAATAGCATGAAGTACGAACCAAAGAGTGCGCTCGCGATGAACATTAAAAAGATTAAATAAATCAGCTAAAATAAGGGCTGCCCAGCCACCAAGATACAAAGAATAGAAACTTTACAAGTTTTTATAAATAAAGAGAAAGAATATAACAAAGTTAAGAGCCCCTCGGCCTGCTCATGGGTTCTTCTCCGACTCGGCAGGGTTCACTTCTAAAGACATTGGGGCCACTGTCGGAGCCTCTAGCGTGGCCGAGAATGCACTGGGAATCAGGTCCACCTTGATCTGAGCTCCAGCTTCCAAAGTGGCAAGATTCAGGGTTTGGAACTCAGGATCTAGTGAGATAAGGTCACAACCAGGATTCGTCAGTAAATATATCCTCAGTGCCTACCTGCAGGAGAAGAACCCATGGCGCCACGCCTAGTCCTTGACCTGCCACACCTGCGACAACTCTTGTTGCTGCTGTCGAGAAATAGATCTCAATTCCTTCATGTTAGTCCTCACAGCCTCGAGGGTCTGACTAATCGCTAGGAACTTATTTTCAGTGCACCTCTGGGAAGACTCTGCAAAATTGCACCTCCTGAAAAGAGAAGCATATGCGGTTCGGAGTTCCTTGAGCTTCTCCATCTTGCTGTGAGCATCCTCTCCAAGGTTTTTCCCGCACTTCCGACTCGTGCACCAGATCATGACGGCACATGGCGACCTCCTCCAGGGACCTCCAGACTCCGCACAATGTAGGTGTCCCCACAAACCCGTAATGGAACCCAATAGCTCATCGGGGAAGTTCCACCTTGGCCACCTGCTCATAAGGGGCCATAGGGGCATCAGGGTAGATCCCTTGGTCCCCAGAGCATAACTCCACCCGATCGTCCGCTGCTAGGGTAAGCGACCGATCAGCAACCTCTTAGGAAAACATCCAATGAAATTGAGAGAAAATTATTAAAATATGCCAGAATGGAAAGGTTTGCATCCAAAAGACCGACTTGAATGGGAACCCTCGAGGCACCTGTCGGAAAGGGCCTTAGTCTGCAGTATGCAGTGATAACTGCGTTGGGCATCCCTCCCCGGCTCGGCGGAGCTCGAAAGAAGTGACCTTGGGAAACACGTGAAAAGAAGGAGGCTAGGCGCCTTCTCTTGCGAGAGAGCAGAGAAGAATCCCTCGTAATCGAGGGGGATGAGCTCGTGAGGTGATGCCTGAAGGGCCAGCGTCCAAGGGGGAGGGGCGTGCCTGTGCAATGAAGAGGATGCAGACTCCTCAAACACCCACGAGGAAGGAAGCAAACTTCCCGAGCTTAGGAGCGCGGTGATCCCCCTTCCATCGCCCTTGGAATTTGACCAAGAACCGTGGAAGATTGGCTAGGAAAGGAGGGAGCATCATCATCGAAGTCTGGTGAGCTCTACCATGGCTTTTTCCCCTTCCCCTCCACTAGGGGACTAGCAGACCGCCGACACAACAGGTGACCGATGGATCCTAGCGGGATCAAGGACCCCACCCGGCGCAAAGCCACATGCTCGGAAGATGTTGTCGCAAGCTACCCTCACTCAACAGAGCGTTGGACCAGGTCTCTTCCGGGTGGGTGGCGACCTAGTCTCGCACTATCCCGATACGACGGGTCTTTCCTAGTGTCGCCAATGACTTCAGGAGTTCTCCCTTGGGCACTACACCCCAATTCGCTCAGATGGGGATAACTCTATTCCAAAGACTATCTCGGGGCATATTTCCACCCGACACCGGAAACGAAGAAGAAGCACTTGGAACTTGATGCCCTCTCACCATACTGCTACTCTAAACAAACTACTAGATAGATGGGATCGAAACTGCAAATGTTTCCCCTCCTCTTCAATACTTAATTAGTGAGAAAGAACTCTCAACCAGTGAGGTCGGGCCAAGTGTCACAAGCCTTTGCTAGGGCCCGTCACCAAATCACACAGCGACCCACCAGAACCCTCCATGTGTTAGGAAGGAGTTGGGCGGGCGCTACACCTACCATATCTAGCACGTCGTGCACCAGAAAACAAAAGGGTAGCTAAAGGCCATTGAGGAACATGGAAGGAAACAATGCCACCTTGTAGGCAAACCCTCAGGGTCCACAACCCCATCATTTGGTCATGGAATGTCGAGGACTGTGCGCTCCGGTATGTCGAGCACCCGCATCAAGGCTTCAAGATCGGAGGGAACCATCGATGAGCGCCACAAGGTCCCCACGAACCCTTGACTGTTTGCGGGAACTCTAACGGGCCCTGCCCCCGAGGACGGACTGGGCTGGGAAGGAGACCCATTGGCCTTATGATTCCCTAAGCCCTTCAGAGCAAAACGAGTGGGTTTTCTGGGAGCCATGGAAGAATAGTGAGGACGAAGGCCAATGTTCTATGTAATAAATAGGGCAATGTGGAGAGTCTAGAAGCGATAAGCGTCCAACTCATTCCCCAACAGCTATATGTAGAGTCCTGAGGGATGGTTCATATGACCAAGAATAGGGGCACATAGTTGCCTAATTCTGGCAAATTCGAAGCGACAAAGAGGAAACATGGTAAGAACTGTTTCAAAATCGCCCGTGCACACTGAACAACATAAGTCTCGTGTGAGTAAGAAGAGAGCTAGCTAGACATTTCATTATGGGGTAGGCGAACCGCCAGCTAGCCCACTCATAGGTTCAGCCATGAAAAGGGACCCGACACAACTGATTTTAAGTACCTAATAGCAAGAGACACCCCTGCATCAAGGGAGCAGGGCATGGGTCGCCGACCCTGGGGCAGGTATAAAGACCGTCCCCTCGAATGCTGAGCGAAGGTAACTGCAAACTTACAATTTGATTCTAGAGTATCTTCTCTTTTCTCCTACTGACTTAGGCATCGGAGGCTCCTCCCAACTGCCACCCGGCCACTGGACCCCAGAGTGACTTTGTGTGTGCAGGCAAAAGGAAGGCCCGAGCCCCCGAAGAGCCCGGCCCAAAGGCCTACAAAATACGACGTTAACACTCCACTGAAATGATACAACCGTGGACAACTGCCGATTAGAGTAGTCTAGTAGAGTTAGTTTTTTAATTCTCATACAATATGAGTGGACAATGAATTAAAGATTGTATATAATATTTGGGGAGTGTGCTATAGATTTATTGGGTTGTCCACCGTCAAAAAAGAATACTTAAAGTGGAGACTGTCGAAAGAAAAACTCTTCCGTTGAAAAAACTATGGACAATTGCCGATTAGGGTGGTCTAGTGGAGTTAGTTTTTTTTTAATGCTCATACGATATTGGTGTAGAAAGAATTAAAGGTTGTAATATATTATTTGTGGAGTGTGCTATGGATTTAGTTGGTTATCCACCATCACAAAAGAATTCTTCAAGTGAAGATTGTCAAAATAAAAACTCTCCAGTTGAAGATTTTTCAGTACAATCAAGGTATGAGATTTTTTATTATGTTATGTTATAATATTATTGTTTTGATAGTTTTTTTTCCTGTTCTTATACTGGTGTCATTATACAATGTTAGTTGTTTTCCTAATCTTTATTTTGTCACTCAAGTCTTATTATGGATCTCATTACTGTTTAGGTATTTATTTTGGATTAAACAATTTATATTATCATTCATGCAGAATATAATACAATGCTTGAGGTGAGTTTATCTATAGACTTTTATATGAATATGGTACATATTTTAAATAATGTGCCTGAGGAGGTCAAATTGGCTACCCCCAAGGGTTGGCAATTACATGCCCATCCTGCCTTATTTTTTCATCTAATGTATTTATTGTTAATCTTTTGTCCACTTTCTTTTTCTTACAATCTCTCTAAGGCTTGCTTCTTCACGTCATCCTTCTTGTTGCCCTTTCCACTCTCTTCTTCGTCTTCTTCTTCTCCTTACTCTTTTCGTCATCTTCCGTGTCTTCTTCCTCTTCCTCTTCCCCTTCTTGCTCAACCTTTTCATCTAGTTCTTCTTCCTCTCCTCCACTTCCTCCTCCTCCTTCTCTTTCTCTTCATCTTCTTGTACTTGCTATTCCTTTTCATAGACCTCTTTCTCTTCTTCGATCTGATCTACTTGTCATTTCTATTAAAAGCGCGGAGAAGCATCCATGAAGATCTTCTGTTGGTGCAATACAGGTACGGATTTATTTATTCTATTATGCTTTAATAGTATTCTAATGTTGGTATGAAACTATATGTGTTCTTCTTTTTAGTCAAATCTTATGATTGCTAAAGTTTGTTATGTACACCAATCAAAATATGATACAAAAATTAGGAGAAAATAGTAGCCACAAAACCAATACCACAAATTCATAACCACTAACAATATTGAAAACAACAAAGCCCGCCCCCATGGCTCCATGACATCATCACCACCACAAACAATGCTCAAAGTCAAAGCAAATCAATGTGGCCACAACACCAACACAACAAATAATATTCATAACTTTGAAATCAATACCAACATCACAAATAATATTTAAAACTCCACTACTGAAGTACAAGGAATCTAACACAACTTACCCAGCTTAAGGAACAAATGTATTAAAGCTTATTCTTTCGACATGTATTTAAGGTGACTTCAACACTACCTCTCCAACATATCAAAGTCACAAAAAGATGACTTCACTCCACTTAAATGATACAATTGCGGACAACTGCCGATTAGAATGGTCCAGTAGAATTAGTTTTTTAATTCTCATACAAAATGAGTGGACAATGATGAATTAATGATTGTAATATAATATTTGTGGAGTGTGCTATGGATTTAGTTGGTTACCCACCATCAGAAAAGAATACTTAAAGTTGAGATTGTCAAAACTAAAACTCTCCCGTTGAAGATCTTTCAGTACAATTAAGGTATGAGATTTTTTATTATGTTATGTTATAATATTATTGTTTTCATAGGTTTTTTGTTCTGTATATTATCTTTTATTGGTGTCATATAGACAATGATAGTTGTTTTCCTATTCTTTACTTTTTCACTCAACTCTTATGATGGATCTCATTGTTGTCTATGTATTTATTTTGGATTAAACAATTTGCATTATAATTCATGCAAAATATAATACTATGCTTGAGGTGAATTTATCTATACACTTTTATATGAATATGGTAAATATTTTAAATTGACATGTCTTAGCAGGTCAAAATGATAACCCTTATAGGAGAATTAATCTGGGATGATCCAATCACCCAAAATATTCAAGAAACTCAAGAATGATCAAGAAAGTTCAAGAACTCATATGGAGAGAAAACTCAATCTTCCATATTATGTAAAGTGTGTAAATTGAAAGTACAGAGTAGTCCAACTATATATACAAGGAAAGAATACATGTGCAACACACGTGAAATAAACTAAATTTACAATTAAAGGTTTGTAAGAATGACTATTTACAATAACTATTTACATATTTCAATACTCCTCTTGGAGATGGAGTGTGATCATCAAGAACACCCATCTTGAAAGGAAGATAGAGAAATTGATTAAGAGGCAAGGCTTTGGTGAATGTATCTGCTAGCTGATACTGAGAGCTAACACGTAGAGTTCTAAGCACACCGGATTGTATCTTTTCTTGGACCAAGTGGCAATCAATTTCTATGTGCTTAGTTCTCTCGTGAAAAGCAGGATTTGCTGCTATGTGAATTGCAGCTTTACTATCACAAAATAACAATGTTGGATAATCATGAGCAATTCCAAAATCTTGAAGTAAAGCAATTAACCAAGTTAATTCACAAGTAGTGGAAGCCAAGGATCTATATTCAGCTTCAGCTGAAGATCTGAAAACGGTATTCTACTTCTTTGGTTTCCAAGAAATCAAAGAATCACACAAAAATATACAAAGTCCAGTCAAAAACTGTAAAAGCCTTTAGGTGTAATGAAGAAGAAGATGACAGAAAAATTCCCTAACCAGGTGTACCTTTGAGATACCTTAAGACATGATGTGTAGCATCTAAGTGTGTTTGAGCAAGTTTATCCATGAATTGACTTAGAGTTTGTACAGAATAGCCAAATCAAGTCTTGTTATTGTCAAGTAAAGCAACTCCCCACCAATCTTTTATAAACTGTGGGATTTTTCAAGAATGCAAAATTAGTTTTTGTTAATCATAGGTTAGAACTCATTGGAACTTTGGCTGGTTTACAGCCAAGAAAACTAGAATTAGCCAAGATTTCCAAGGTATAATGCCTTTTGACAAAGTGAAATTCCTTTAGAAGTTCTCACCACTTCTAATCCAATGAAGTATTTAAGATCTCCAAAATCTTTAATCTGAAAGGCACTATGGAGAATGGATTTTATGTCTTGGACAGCTTTAAGAGCATTGTTAGCCACAATCATATCATCAACATATATCAAGAGGGCAAGAAAAGTAGAACCAGAAGCTCTAGTGAATAATGAATAGTCACATTTAGACTATGTTTTAAGCCATATAATGACTTAGTTAACTTGCCCCCTTATTTCCATACCCTTGAGGTAGGGTTATATACACTTCCTTGTCCAAATCTCCATGCAAAAATGTATTACTTACATTCAATTGATATAAATACCAATTCTGAGAAAAGGCAACATATAGTAAACAATGTACACTTGTAAGCTTGGCCACAGAAGAAAAAGTGTCAATAAAGTCCAACCCCTCTTGTTGAGTGTACCCCTTGGCTACAAGCCTAGCTTTATATCATTCAATGGTCTCATCTGATTTATATTTAATTTTGTACACCCATTTACAACCAATGGGATGTTTATCAAGAGGCAAGTCAATGAGAACCCATGTATTATTTTTATAGAGCAGATAATTCTGCTATCATGGCCTCTTGCCAATGAGCAAATTTAATTGCCTGGTGGTAGAATTTTGGTTCAAATTGAGATGAGAGGTTAATGGTGAAAGCATGATATGTGGAATAAATTTTGTTATAAGAAAGGTAAGTAGACTAAGAATGAGGAGTACTTACCATGAAAGAAGCTGTAGCAATGGAAGAATCAGAGTTTGATGAAGAAGAAGTGATTAAATCACAATGATATTGCTACAAATATTGTGGTGGATGTTTGATTCTAATAGACCTTCTAACAGAAGGATTATTAGTAGAAGGATTAGAATCTAAAATTTGCTATAACTGATCAATGGGTACAAAATAGGAAGAATTTTCTTAATATTAATGGGATAGGAACCAATAGGTGTATTAGAAACAGCATGTGTGTTAGAATTTTCTGTAGTATTAATAGGATAGCAAACATCAGGTATATTAGAAGGAGGGATGGGTATTACAAAAGAATCTAAAGAGACTGATTTAGGATCTAAAGAAAGGTTGTTTTTGTTTTTATATGGGAAGAGATGTTCATAGAATATGACATCCCTAGATAGAAAAACAAATTTGGAGTGTAAATCATACAATTTGTATCCTTTGACACAAAAGGGATAGCCCAGAAAAATACATTTCCGAGCTCTAGATTCAAATTTTGATCTTTAAGAAACAAGAGTGCTAGCATAGCATAAACAACCAAACACTTTTAAACTGGAATAATTGGGCTTTTGAGAAAAAAGTAGTTCATAAGGGAATTTGTTACAAATGATAGGAGTAGGTAACCTATTTATGATATAGGCTGCTGTTAAAACACAATCACCCCAGAAACAGAGAGGTAAATAGGCTTGAAACCTTAGGGCACGTGTAACTTCTAGTAAATGCCTATGTTTTCTTTCTACTACTCCATTCTGTAGAGGAGTGGCTACACAACTCTTTTAATGAATAATGCCTTTAGCAGAAAAATAGGAAGACATATCAAACACTAAACCATTATCACTCCTAAGAATTTTCACTTTAGAACTAAACTATGTTTCTACGAGGGCAATGTAAGAAATGAGTTTGGTTCTAGTTTCAGATTTGGTTTTCATTAAATATATCCAAGTGGCTCTTGTAAAATCATCAACAATAGTAAGAAAATAGTGAAAACCGTCTAGAGTAGGAGTAGAGAATGGGCCCCATATATCACAATGGATTATTTCAAAGGGATAAGAAGTACGAGATTCTATGTGGAAAAACTAATCTGGATTGTTTTGAATAATGACGTACATCACAATTTTTATGTCTAGACGGAGTTACATAAGGAAAAAATCTATGTATCAGACATTTCAAAATAGAAGGATGACCTAGGCGAAAATGCCATAAGTCCAAATCAACAAAATTAGAAGTACAAAATGAAGGTATAACAAAATATTTACTAGAATTAGTTACATCAGATATTGATGCTTTATTGTGTAGCAAATAGTAAAGACCACTTCTTTCTTCACCTAGACCAATTGTCTTCCATGCATACAGGTCCTGAATGAAGCAGAATTTGTTTAAGAAGATTAGACAATAATTAAAAGAATGGGTAAGCTTACTAGTTGATAGGAGATTAAAAGAAAATGAGGGTACACACAGGACATTGTTAAGAACCAAAGGATCTGAAATTTTAACAATTCCTATGTGTGTAATTGGTGCTTTGTGCTTTGTAACCATTTGGCAATGTAACAAAAGCTGATTGAACAATGGTGTAAGAGGAAAGAAGTGACACTGAGCTAACCATATGGTATGTAGCTCCAGTGTCAATAATCCATGGAATATCAAGATTCGAATGATACTTCTTAGCAGAAAATAAGCAAGGATCGAAAGTTAGATTAGAAAGTGATTTACTTGACTGATTGAAAAAAGGTCTAAGGATTTTGTCGAGATGTGGTATCTACTAAATGAGCTTAAGCAAATTTGTCAGATGAATTATGGATCTCAAGCAAAGAAAGTAAATGTTGACATTGTTCTTGAGTAAATGGTAAGGAAGGTGTCTCACTAACTTGTTTTTCTTGTGAAATATTACCAGATGAGTTACTATCAACAGAATTGATGATTATAGGTTTATAGTTCTTGTAGCCAGGAGGATACCCATGTAATTTGTAACACTTCTCTTTTGTGTGTCCTGTCATTCCACAATGACTACAAATGGCTTTGATTTTTTAAAAGAAGACTTGAATCTTAGACCAGATTTCTGAGAATCATAATTCTGAGAATCATGTGCAGTAGATGCCAGAACAGTGGGAAGATTTATGAACATGAAGACTACGATGGCGTTCTTCTTGTACAATTAAAGAAAAACCTCTGTTTATGGGTGGCAGGGGATCTAGCAGTAGAATTTGGGCTCTAACATTGGACTCTAACATTAGAATATGTATCACTAAGCTCCATTAAAAACCTTATCACATATTGTTTTCAATACGCCACAATTGCAATTCGAACCACAACCACAATTCAATAATGGTCTATAATTCGACAATTCATCCCATAAAATTTTCAACTGAGTGTAGTAATCACTTACAAACATGTCTTCTCATAGTATTACGTGGATCAATAAAATCTTTCTTACTTATAAAAAAAAAAAAAAAAAAGACATGTCTTCTTGAAGCAAAGACGAAATTTCCTTTTGAAGTTGAAAAATCTGTGGCCCATTCGATTGTGAAAACCTTTCTTTGAGATCAACCCATAGTGCAGCAACTATATCAATATAGATACAATTTGATGCAATATTCTTGGAGATGGAATTAAAAATCCAAGAAAACACCATGTCGTTTTAGCTGTTGAGTATAGTGAAGTCTGATCCACTTCGCTCGAGCGGCAAAAAGCCACCGCTCGAGCGAAGCCAGGCAGATTCGAACGCTCGAAGGCCGCTCGACAGTGAGCTCGAGCGATGTCTCCAGGAAGGGAAGTTCGCTCGAGCGAAGACATTGGCCGCTCGAGCGAAATCAGGCAGAGTCAAACACTCGACGTGCGCTCGACAGTGAGCTCGAGCGAATGCGGAAGAGAAGTTCGCTCGACGCGCGCTCGACACGCCGCTCGAGCAAATGTTCTGTTTTTGTCCAGAATTAGGGTTTTCCGTCGTGAGAGTATAAATAGGCCATTTATACTCATTTGGCTGTGTGTGTGCCTCAAGAACTCTATGAAGAACAATATTTCTCCTCCTCCATTGTATTGTGATCTCTCATATATATAAATCCTTTGCAACTCCCGTAGACGTAGGCAATTTGCCGAACCACGTAAATCTTGTGTTGTGTGTGATTGTTTTTTCTCTTCCATTTTTCATATTTTTCACTTCATTGTCATCAGTTTTCGTAACAATTGGTATCAGAGCCGTGGTTCGGATCTGAAGGAAGACGATGGCTGGAGATGAAGTGAAGGTATCGTGGATCGAAAAGTTCAATGGCATGGATTTTGGTTATTGGAGGATGCAAATAGAGGACTACCTCTATGGGAAGAAGCTGCATCTTCCATTGTTGGGAAAACAACCGGAGAAGATGGATGAGGATGAATGGAAATTGTTGGATCGACAAGTTTTGGAGGTTATTCGACTAACCCTGTCAAGATCCGTTGCACACAACGTCATCAAGGAGAAGACAACGGCGGATCTCATGGCGGCTTTGTCAGGCATGTATGAAAAGTCGTCAGCGAATAACAAGGTACATTTAATGAAAAAGTTGTTCAACTTAAAGATGGCAGATGGTACGTTTGTTGCACAACATCTGAATGATTTTAATACTATCACAAATCAATTGTCGTCTGTTGAAATTGAATTTGATGATGAGATACGTGCACTGATATTATTGGCTTCATTGCCAAATAGTTGGGAAGCCATGAGAATGGCTGTTAGTAATTCTGCTGGTAAAAATAAGTTGAAATATGATGATATTCGCGACTTGATTTTGACTGAGGAGGTGCGTAGGAGAGATTCAGGCGAGACCTCGTGTTCGAGTTCAGCACTGAATGTTGATTCTCGAGGGAGATCACATGATAGGAACTCGAATAGAGGAAGGTCAAAATCAAACTACAGAGGCAAGAGCAAGTTGAGGCCTGGTCAGCAGGTTACTTGCTGGAATTGTGGCAAAGCTGGCCACATGAGGAAGAACTGCAAAAATCCTAGAAAGACCGAGAATGATAGTGCTAATGTTGTAACTGAAGAAGTACATGATGCACTATTACTTGCAGTTCATAGTCCAGTTGATGATTGGATACTGGACTCGGGGGCTTCCTTCCATACAACTTCCCACCGGGAGCTAATGCGAAATTATGTCGCAGGTGATTTTGGGAAAGTGTATCTGGCTGATGGAGAAGCTTTGAACGTGGTAGGGATGGGAGACATTGACATTGCACTCCCTCACAAGAACAAATGGACCTTGCAAAAGGTCAGACACATTCCTGAGTTGAAGAAGAACCTCATTTCTGTTGGGCAGCTGGATGAGTGTGGGCACTCAGTAGTGTTCTCAGATAGTACCTGGAAGGTCACAAAAGGGGCATTGGTACTGGCTCGGGGTAGGAAAACTGGTACACTATACATGACTACCGGTTTGGTTAACACTATTGCTACTACCGTTGCAGAAAATACAACAGATTTGTGGCATTGCAGGCTTGGCCATATGAGTCAGAAGGGTTTGAAAGAACTTCTGTCTAGAGGCAAGCTACCAGAACTGAAGACAGTTGATCTCAGTATGTGTGAGAGCTGTATTATGGGGAAACAGAAGAAGGTCAGTTTCTTGAGAAATGGCAGGACGCCTAAGACAGGAAAACTGGACTTAGTCCACACAGATGTGTGGGGACCTTCCCCAGTGGCATCTCTTGGAGGTTCTCGTTACTATGTCACGTTCATTGATGATCATAGTAGGAAGGTGTGGATTTATTTTCTGAAGCATAAATCCGATGTATTTAATGTATTCAAAACTTGGAAGGCCATGGTAGAGACAGAAACAGGCCTAAAGCTGAAATGTTTGAGGTCTGACAATGGTGGTGAGTATATTGATGGTGGGTTCAAGGAGTATTGTGCAGCTCTGGGTGTTAGAATGGAGAAGACCATTCCTGGGACACCACAGCAAAATGGAGTTGCTGAACGTATGAACAGAACCATAAATGAGCGTGCTAGAAGCATGAGGCTGCACGCCGGACTACCACCTACTTTCTGGGCAGATGCAGCCAGCACTGCAGTCTACTTGATAAATAGAGGGCCATCAGTTCCATTAAATCATGAATTGCCTGAGGAGGTTTGGAGTGAGAAAGAGGTCAAATTTTCTCACCTTAGAACATTTGGTTGTCTTTCTTATGTTCATATTGATTCTGATGCTCGAAGTAAACTTGAGGCGAAGTCAAAGAAATGTTATTTCATTGGCTATGGAGACGAGGCATTTGGCTATCGTTTCTGGGATGATCAGGGTCGGAAGATCATAAGAAGCAGAAATGTAATTTTCAATGAGAAGTCTATGTACAAGGACAAGTCTAGTACAACTTCTGAAACAGCTCCTCAGGAGTCCGAGTTTGTAAGCTTGGATGACCTACCAGAGGTCACAGTGCAGAGTGGAGATGTGAGTGACGGGGAGAGTGGGTCCAGTGCACTCATTCCTATTATTCCGCAGTCAGCTTCAGAGCCGTCCACTACCACAGCTGCAGTTCGACGGTCAGCTAGGACTAGACGTCCTCCACAGCGTTTCTCACCAACCTTGAACTACATTCTGTTGACAGATGGAGGAGAACCGCAGAGTTATGAAGAAACCTTGCAAGATGAAAATTCTTGCAAGTGGGAGCTGGCCATGAAAGGTGAGATGGATTCTCTGCTAGAGAATCAGACATGGGAGTTGACAGAACTTCCATCGGGGAAGAAGGCATTACACAACAAGTGGGTGTACCGGGTGAAAACTGAGCATGATGGCAGTAAGAGGTACAAGGCTAGACTTGTTGTAAAAGGCTTTCAGCAGAAGCAGGGTATTGATTACTCTGAGATTTTTTCTCCTGTGGTGAAGATCACAACCATCAGGATGGTACTGTCTATGGTTGCTACTGAAGATTTATTCCTTGAGCAGCTAGATGTGAAGACAGCATTTCTTCATGGAGACCTTGAAGAAGACATCTACATGCACCAACCTGAGGGGTTTGTAGTACAGGGAAAGGAAGATTCAGTTTGCAGACTGAAGAAGAGCTTGTATGGCCTGAAACAAGCTCCTAGACAGTGGTACAAGAAATTTGACAACTTCATGTGCAGTGCAGGGTACATTAGATGTCAAGCAGATCACTGTTGTTATGTCAAGCATTTTGACAATTCATACATTATTCTGCTGTTGTATGTGGATGACATGCTTATTGCAGGGGCTAGTATTGATGAGATCAATAATCTGAAGAAGCAGATGTCAGAGCACTTTGCAATGAAGGATTTGGGAGCTGCAAAGCAAATCCTTGGTATGAGAATTGTCAGAGATAGAGCCAGAGGTACGTTGAGGCTCTCACAGGCTGAGTATGTGAAGAAGGTACTCAGCAGGTTCAATATGGACAAGGCCAAACCAGTTGGCACACCCTTGGGAAGTCACTTCAGACTCAGCAAGAATCAGTCACCCGAGTCAGAGGAGGAACAAGACTACATGAGTAAGGTTCCTTATGCCTCAGCTATTGGTTCACTTATGTATGCTATGGTCTGCACAAGACCGGATATTGCCCATGCAGTGGGAGTTGTGAGTAGATACATGAGTAAACCAGGAAAAGAACATTGGGAAGCAGTGAAGTGGATTTTGAGGTACCTAAAGGGCTCCTCAGAAACGTGCTTGTGTTTCTCAGGAAAGAGTTTAGAGGTGCAGGGCTATGTTGATGCTGATTTAGCTGGTGATATTGATAGCAGAAAGAGTACCACAGGTTTTGTTTATACTCTTGGTGGTACTGCAGTGTCATGGGGTTCTAATCTGCAGAAAACAGTTTCTTTGTCTACTACAGAAGCTGAGTATGTTGCAGTGTCAGAGGCTGCAAAGGAGATGATATGGCTACAGGGCTTCTTGGAGGAATTGGGTAAAAAGAATCAGAAAGGCACTCTCTATAGTGATAGTCAGAGTGCCATATTCCTTGCCAAGAATCCAGCATTTCATTCTAGGACAAAGCACATTCAAATCAGGTATCACTTCATACGATCATTGTTAGATGATGGACAGTTGTTACTTGAGAAAATTTGTGGTAGCAAGAACCAGGCTGATATGTTGACAAAGGGTGTTATACTTAAGAAACTGAAGTTGTGTGCAACTTCAGTTGGTCTTCTAGCATGAAGACAAGGGCAGTGAGTTGCAGAAGTGGAGATTATCATGTTTGAGGAAGAGGATGATGCAGCGAGTGTACCAGTCTCCAAGTGGGAGATTGTTGAGTATAGTGGAGTCTGGTCCACTTCGCTAGAGCGGCAAAAAGCCGCCGCTCGAGCGAAGCCAGGCAGATTCGAACGCTCGAAGGCCGCTCGACAGTGAGCTCGAGTGATGTCTCCAGGAAGGGAAGTTCGCTCGAGCGAAGGCATTGGCCGCTCGAGCGAAATCAGGCAGAGTCGAACGCTCGACGTGCGCTCGACAGTGAGCTCGAGTGAATGCGGAAGAGAAGTTCGCTCAACGCGCGCTCGACACGCCGCTTGAGCAAATGTTCTGTTTTTGCCCAGAATTAGGATTTTCCGCCGTGAGAGTATAAATAGGTCATTTATACTCATTTGGTTGTGTGTGTGCCTCAAGAACTCTGTGAAGAACAATATTTCTCCTCCTCCATTGTATTGTGATCTCTCATATATATAAATCCTTTGCAACTCCCGTGGAAGTAGGCAATTTGCCAAACCACGTAAATCTTGTGTTGTGTGTAATTGTTTTTTCTCTTCCATTTTTCATATTTTTCACTTCATTGTCATCAGTTTTCGTAACAGTAGCGAGGCCAAGCATCACGCGTAGGGTTATGTGAATTCAGAGCCAAATTAAAGCTACTGTCAATAAACCCTAATTTGTTCTTTGCACTGAGAGCAATCCTCATGGATCTGCTCCAAGAATTGTAATTATCGCCATTCAACAACTGAGAAACAAGAATAATCCCTGGATTGTCACCATGATGAAGGAAATATAGACTTGAAGAATTATCTGTGAGTTGATACTCGAAACAAAAGAATCAGCCATTGAGAATCAAAAAATTTCTTCTAATACCATGTAGGAGAATTAATTTGGGATGATCCAATCACTCAAAATATTCAAGAAACTCAAGAATAATCAAGAAAGTTCAAGAACTCGTATGGAGAGAAACTCAATCTTTTGTATTGTGTAAAGTGTGTAAACTGAAAGCACAGAGTAATCCAACTATATATACAAGGAAAGAATACATGTGCAACACACGGGCAATAAACTAAATTTACAATTAAAGGTTTATAAGACTAACTACTTACATACTTCAACAACCCCCAAGGGGTGGCAATTATATGCCCATCATCCCTCAATTTTTCATTTAACATATTTATTGTTAATCTTTTGTACACTTGTTTTTCTAACAATCTCTCTACAGCTCGCTTCTTCACGTCATCCTTTTCTTTGCCCTTTTCACTCTCTTCTTCGTCTTCTTCTTCTTCTTCTTACTCTTTTCCTCATCTTCCTTGTCTTCTTCCTCTTCTTATTCATCCTCTTCATCTAGTTCTTCTTCCTCTCCTCCCCTTCCTCCTCCTCTTTCTCTTCCTCTCTATCTTTTTGTATTTGCTAGTCCTTTTCAACAACATCCATGAAGATCTTTTGTTGGTACAATAGAGGTATGGATTTCTTTATTCTATTATACTTTAATAATATTCAAATGTTAGTATGAAACAATATGTTCTTTCTTTTTAGTTAAATCTTATGATTGCTGAAGTTTGTAATGTACACCAATCAAATTATGATACAAAAAAAATAGGAGAAAAAAAAGAGTTACAAAACCAACACCACAAATCTATAACCTCTAACAATATTCAAAACAACAAAGCCCACCACCATGGCTCCATGACATCGCCACCACCCCCAAACAATACTCAAAATCAAAGCACACCACAGTGGCCACGCCACCGACACAACAAATAATATTCATATCTTTGAAATGAATACCAACATCACAAATAATATTTAAAACAAGAAATCTATTTAAAACTCCACTACTGAAGTGCAAGGAATCTAACACCACTTACCCAGCATAAGGAATAAATCTATTAAAGTTTATTCTCTTGACACGTATTTAAGGTGACTTTAACACCACCTCCCCAACATATCGAGGTCACATAAAGATAACTCCACTACACTTAAATGATACAATTGCGGACAACTACCGATTAGAATGGTTTAGTAGAGTTAGTTTTTTTAATTCTCATACAATATGAGTGTATAATGAATTAAAGGTTGTAATATAATATTTGTGGAGTGTGCTATGTATTTAGTTGGTTGTCCATCGTAAAAAAAAGAATACTTAAAGTGGAGATTGTCGAAAGAAAAACTCTCCCGTTGAAGATCTTTCAGTACAATCAATGTATGAGATTCTTTATTACGTTATGTTATAATATTATTGTTTTGGTATTTTTTTCTGTATATTATCTTATATTGGTGTCATATAGACAGTGTTAGCTATTTTCCTATCCTTTACTTTTTCACTCAATTATTATGATAGATCTCATTGTTGTCTAAGTATTTATTTTGGATTAAACGATTTGCATTATCACTCATGCAAAATATAATTCTATGCTTGAGGTGAGTTTATCTATATATTTTCTATATGAATATGGTACATATTTTTAAATAGACATGTCTTAGGAGGTCAAAATGGCTACCCCCAAGGGCTGGCAGTTACATGCCCATCCTCCCTAATTTTTTCATGTAACATATTTATCGTTAATCTTTTGTTCACTTTCTTTTTCTTACAATCTCTGTACGGCTCTCTTCTTCACATCATCCTTCTCTTTGCCCTTTTCACTCTCTTCTTCATCTTTTTCTTCTTCTTACTCTTTTCCTCTTCTTCCTCTTCCTCTTCTTATTCACCTCTTCATCTAGTTCTTCTTCCTCTCCTCCACTTCCTCCTCCTTCTGTTCCTCTTCATCTTTTTGTACTTGTTATTCCTTTTCATCTTCATGTTGCTCTTCTTCTACTTCTACTTCTACTTCTCCTTTCTATTAATAGTGTGGAACCGCATCCATGAAGATCTTCTGTTGGTACAATAGAGGTATGGATTTGTTTATTCTATTATGCTTTAATAATATTCTAATGTTGGTATGAAACAATATGTTCTTTTATTTTAGTCAAATCTTATGATTGCTAAAGTTTGTAATGTACACCAACCAAAATATGATACAAAAAATAGGAAAAAAAAAAGCAATTGCAAAACCAACACCACAAATTCATAACCACTAATAATATCAAAACATCATAGCCCGCCACCATGGCTCCATGACATTACCACCACCACAAACAATAGTGAAAATCAAAGCATACCACTGTGGCCACACCACTAATACAACAAATAATAATCATAACTTTGAAATCAATACCAACATTACAAATAATATTTAAAACTAGAAATCTATATAAAACTCTACAGATAAAGTACAAGGAATCTAACACCACTTACCCAGCATAAGGAACAAATCTATTAAAGCTTATTCTCTCGACATGTATTAAAGGTGACTTCAACACCACCTGTTCAACATATCAAAATCACATAAAGATGACTTCACTCCACTTAAATGATACAACGGTGGAAAACTGCTGCTTAGAGTAGTCTACTAGCGTTATTTTTTAATTCTCATACAATATGAGTGTACAATGATCTGAAGTTGTATATAATATTTGTGGAGTGTGCTATGGATTTAGTGGTTATCCACCCTCAGAAAAGAATACTCAAAGTGGAGATTGTCAAAAGAAAAACTCTCCCATTGAAGATCTCTCAATACAATCAAGGTATGAGATTGTTTATTATGTTATGTTATGATATTATTGTTTTGATAGTTTTTTTTTCCTTATATTATCTTATGTTGGTGTCATATTGACAATGTTAATTGTTTTCCTATTCTTTATTTTTTCACTCAATTTTTATGATGGATCTCATTGCTGTCTAGGTATTTATTTTGGATTAAACAATTTGCATTATTATTCATGCAGAATATAATACTATGCTTGAAGTGAGTTTATTTATAAGCTTTTTTATGAATATGGTACATATTTTTAAATAGAGATTTCTTAGGAGGTCAAAATGGCTACCCCCAAGGGTTGGCAATTACGTGCCCATTCGCTCTTATTTTTTCATTTAACATAGTTATCGTTAATCTTTTGTACACTTTGTTTTTCTTACAATCTCTCTATGGCTCGCTTCTTCATGTCATCCTTCTCTTTGCCCTTTCCACTTTCTTCTTCGTTTTCTTCTTCTCCTTACTCTTTTCCTCATATTTCTCGTCTTCTTCCTCTTCATCTTCATCCTTTTCATCTAATTCTTCTTTCTCTCTTCCACTTCCTACACCCGTAATCTCCTTCGGGGAGGATGATGAGGAGGGAGTCCTCTACCTGAATGACGACGCTCTGGTGGTGACCATGCTAATCATCAACTTCACCATCAGGAGGATCCTCATCGACAATGGCAGCTCAATTGACATCCTATTTTGGGAAGTGTTTACTCTTATGGGGATAGATGTTACCCAACTCCAACCAACACCGATGCCACTCAAAGGCTTCTCCGAAGAGATAGTCCAATCTGCAGGGACGACCACCCTATTTGTCTTGGCAGGTAGAGGTGGCAATATGTCACACGACCCGTTAACCCAACACGAACACGACACGATAATAGCGGGTTAAGGTTTAGCCTTAATGGGTTCGGGTCAAAACGGGTTGAGCCGTTAAGACACGATTGCTTAATGGGTTGATAATGGGTCAACCCGTTTTGACCCATTATAACCCGTTATGACACGTTAAGAAAGTTAAAGTTACAATTATACCCTTATACCTAAAAATAAAATTGTTAGAATTTCAATTTCAATATTTTTATTATTTGGATTGTAGTTTTGGACTTATAATTAGTTTTATAATTTTTATAGATATTGTGATTCTAACATTTATATAAAATCATGCTAAATTTAATCAGGTTAAAAAAGTTAATTTAGGGCATATTCAACCCATTTACATAAATAGTTTAAAATGAGTTGTATTGTATCGTATTAACCTATTTCATAATATTTTCTCATAAATAGTTTAAAATGAGTTGTATTGTATCGTATTAACCTATTTCATAATATTTTCTTAATTCCTTTGTTTACTTATAAAAAAAAAACATATTTCGTAATATTCATTAATGGGTCAAAACGGGTTGACACGACACGACCCGTTATATTAATGGGTCGTGTTAGGGTTTGAGATTTTGACACGATAAACTTAACGGGTCGGGTTAGGGTTGACCTATATGACCCGTTAACACAATTTGACACGACACGAACACGACCCGTTAACACGATTTGACACCCCTATTGGCAGGTAGCACTCCCTGCACTGCCCCTGTCAAGGTCCACTTCTTGGTTGTGAAGGCCGGCCCTCAACAAACTCAAGGCAATCACCTGCACCTACCACCTAAAGATGAAGTTTCTGACTGCTCAAGGAGTAGGAGAAATCTAGGGAGAACAGGTCTTGGCGCGAGAGTGCTACATACAAGAGTTGAAGTCGAAGACCGACAGGGTGCCCACAATGTGCCCCCAACCCATTAAGACGTTTATGTGCCTCACATGAAGCCACGACTGGATTTTGTCAGAAACTCAACCTATCACAGCTAGAGCAGGAGAGAAGGGTGCATACAGGAAAAGCAAGGAACAAATCAATCTCCCCTACAAATGTGTAAATTTCATTTTCTGCTATATGATCTCTATTAATGAAAGTAGTTTTTTTAGGAATCCAATTTGTAAGATCAATATCTCCACCAGCATTTCACCAATGAATGTCTCCACTAGCGTTAATATTCACCAACTGCTTACCTCTCTGCGTGATACCAAAGGGACAATCACAAACTACCTGAACAGACTACCTCCCCACAAGCGTCAACAGATGGGTCTAGGCCCTCGGTGACCCAGCCTCCCCCACGGAGGAGAGCCGGCCTAGCCTCTCAGCCGCTTGAACGAATTACCCCATCCCGCCACGATGAAGAGTGGATACAATGCCAGCTTGACCTTCACTTACCTTCCCTATGACATCAATGAATAGGAGCGGGTCCATTCTTATACTGCCCAAACAGACTACATCCACGTGAGGGTCAACAGGGAGGTCTAGCCCCCCCTCTCCTAGGCGACCCAGCCTCGCCCATGGAGAAGAGCGGGCTTGATCTCTAGACCACTTGAATGAATTATCCCGTCCCGTCACAACCGAAGTGTGGACCGGCTGCTCAACTATCTGACATTACCATCCTCGCGAGGTACCAAAGGGATCGGGGTGCAATGCCTAAGACTGTTTGATCCCTCCTGTGGTGAAGTGCGGGTCAGTCCTCAGCTGCCTAACAACTTACCTTCCTTGTTGAATCCAAGGTTTCAAGTTTCGTGTAATTATAAATCTACACATGGATTTTGATGATAACAAATGAATTCAAAGAATAAAGGAGTCTCAAGTTCAAGTTATCCACACAATGGAGTCAAGTACATCAAGGAACCATGCATGAGCAAGAAGGGACCAAGTTCACATTAAAGTCATAAAATAATATTGTAAATCTCTTAAAAATTCAAAATTAGGATTAAGGCTCAAAATTAATATTTTATCATAAAGCATTAAAATAAATTTTCCACATGTGCATGAATATTTTGAAAATTAAATTTGAAAATTTTGAAAGATGATTGATTGTCATATTTCACATGTGCATAACATGATTAAAGGTTTGAACTTTGAAAATATAAAAGATGATTGATTGTCATCTTTTACATGTGCATGTTTTATTTGAATATTTTCAAAAGTGATTGATACTTTTTTTTAACTTATGCAAAAGGTAGATAATTTTGTTTGAAAATTTTGAAAAGTAAAGTGTGCTCCTTTTGTCATATGCAAAAAATAAAAAGATTAGGTTTGAAATTTTTGAAAAGTAAAGCGTGCTCTTTTTTCATATGCAAAAAGTAAAAAGATTATGTTTGAAATTTTTGAAAAATAAAGTGTGCTCATTTTGTAATTTTTGAAAAGTGAAAGATGTTGTCTTTGACATGTGAATCTTTTTAAATTTGAATATTAAATCTCATATGTCTATAAATAAATCGTTTGAGAGTTTCACATTCACAACACCAAGAGCATTCAAAACTTTCATTCTCTTCTCTAAACATTGAGTCTTAACTCTTATTCATTTTGAGAGATATAGTTTACACTGTATTGTTCTTATTTTACTTATTGATGAGTGTTTTCTGATAACCTACCCACTATCAACTCTTGTATCAGTAAAATGGTGTGTATAACCTTTGTGCGTGTAGAAAGTCTTCTATATAGGGAATAGTTAAATCACCATGTGTAAAATGATTGCAAGTGTAGAGGATGTTCTACACGGATCCTTTGTAGCGGTGTTGTTCAAAAGTGTAATAGGTTTTTATCTCCACCTGAAAGAGGTTGAATAGTAAATTCGGGGATCCTTAAGGGGTAGATTGAGGCGAGGACGTAGGCAGTGGGGCCGAACCTTGTTAACATACTGAGTTTGTTCTCTCTTACCCTTACTCTTTATATTTATTGTTGTTTCGTATTTAGTTTATATTTTATATTGTATATTTGATTTTGAATTGTTATTTTTTTAAATACAACTCAATTCATCCCCCTCTTGTGTTAGTCATCTGAGCAATATTCCTCATGTGCATTGACAAGTAGGAGCAGGTCTAGTCTCAAACTGTCTGATCCTTACCTTCCCGCTGGACTCCAAATGGCTAGATGAGCAAAAAGCCATCTCGACCCTCCTGCAGGGGAGAGCGAGTTAGGCGCTATGGCCACTCCAATACTTATTCTAACCCCTGCCACAATGAAGAGTGAGATCAGCGCTAGCCTGACCCTCACCTACCCTCCCTGGGGTGCCAACTGACGGAAGGGGATCCAGTCGCATACTGTCCGAACAGACTACTTCCATGTGAGGGATGATAGGCAAAATTAGCCTTGGCTCAGTCTGACCTCTCCATGGAGGAGAGCGGGTGCAACCCCTCGACTGGCCGAACAACTTACCCCGTCTCACCACGGTGAAGAGTAATCTAGCTCTAAGGTTGTAGACTAATTACATGCCCCCCCGCCACAGGGTGGGGGGGAGGGGGGCAAAGGGGAAGGGTGTGGTTTGAGGCACCCCTACCACTCCTTCGGCGAAGTGCGGGTCAGTCCCAAGATTACCTAATGAAACTTCAAAAAGATTGTCACCTTCAATGGATAACGTCTCAAAGCTTCACCACACATCAGCCACACAGCTCAAGTTAGCGAATGCCAATGATTTTTTGTATAATGTCTTGACTTCCGCAGCGTACTCAAACGATCAACCCCCTCTCGCCAAGCACGAGGGTCAACGAGGCCAGCTCTAGCCTAAGTGTTGCTCGGCCTCCGCTGAAAGATTCAAGGCGAGCCTAGCTTTTACTTACAGCTCGGCCCCCTTTTGCCAAGCACGAGGGTCGACGAGATGAGTTTGGACATTACTTGCCACTCAACCTCCACCAAAGATTCGGGGCGAGCCCAGCCTTTACTTGCCCGCCAAAGAATACTCATTGTTGCTTTACATTGTCTAGGTATGTAGCATATAATATATGTATATATATATGCATGGAAAATGCTAAATCTATGTAATAAAAACTTACAAAAAACTTATTTCTCCATATCTCAGCTATTGATATGTTGAAAATTAAGAAATTTGAAATTCAAATTAAAACTAACAGAATGAGTGTTGTAAATAAAATTGTAAGTAAAAGTATAATTACATGTAGCACTACTCTATATGTATACCATGCACCAAACTTCCATATCATTAACATTATTGACTTATGAAGTTGTACCTAAATGAATTCACATATATATAACCTTTAAATCTGCTTACCCTTTAAATCAAAATGAGTTTTTAGTTATGTATAGATTCCACTTAATTAAGATGGGTCAATAAAAGTTTCATACCTAAGGGGTTGTTTGAATGTTGAAATGGTTTCATCTCATCTCAGCACATTTCAATACTATTCAAACATTTACTTTTTAATTTTCAATTTCAATTTTTTCATCTAATCATTACAACTTTTCTAAACTTATAAACAAAACACAAAAATAATTCAAAATTTTCACATCTCAAAACAAAATTAATATTAAAAATTAATATTATTACATTATTTTCACTTTATAATATTTTTATTCAATTTTTTTCTTTTTTATTTATCAGAATTTCATAAAATATAATAATTCAAACTATTTCATTATTATTTACAAATTTTTTTATTTCTATCTTATACTCTAAACATCCTAAGTGTCCTTTTTCGTTTCAAATATCTTAATATTTCCTTTAGTGCCAGTCTAGTTAGCCTTCGTTGTCTAAAAGGTTAAAAAGTCGTACGTTAGTTGGGAAAAAGACAAGCTTTGACTTTTTATCGTGTGACTGTTTAGTATTTAATAGTGCTACGTTTTGCAAAGTAATGTATCAAAAAGATTGAAGGCATTAATTTGGTTATACTTTTGTTATTCTCTTACATATCAGGGTGCAAATAAAATTGAAGGCATAATAATAGAAATGCCCAGAGTTGAGACGTGATCATTAGGTTGAGTTTCGAAGCATTTGTACAGATGAGTACTTAGATTGGGTTGAGTTCCGAAGCAATCGTAACACACGTTTTTCAAGTGGATTTAATTATCTCTCAAGTGAGTTAAGAGTACTTGATTGGTTTGAATATTTGCTATAATCTTTGCCATCTAATATTCACAATAATAAACTCATTATCTTAAAAATGCGTGATAGCTTTATTAAGCTTAAAGTACGTATAATTATAATCTTCAATAATTTTTTTTTCCATGATCTATTTGGTAAACTCCTTTCAATTTGCTTTTTCTTTTTTAACCGAATGTGACAACTAAGTTTTTTTATCGTTATAATTTTTTAACAACAGTTCCAAATCTTTCAAGCATCCCAAATTTGAAAAAATTGATGTCCAATGGTGTACAAGTTTAGTCAAGGTGCATGATTCCGTCGGATCCCTAGATAATCTTTCTCATTTGAGTTTTTCCCTTCGCTCTAACGTCAAAGTTTTTCCAACAAGCCTCAAGTTGAGATCTGTACGCCGCCTTATTCTTAGGGATTGCTTTAGCCTTCGTGATTTTCCTAAAATCGAATATGAAATGAAATATTTAAGTTCATTGAATTTAGGTGGCTATGTAGTAGAAGAACTGTCTTTATCAATTGGAAACATCACTGGACTTGAGTTTTTATATCTACTAGGTAGGAGTAACGTGCAAAGCACGTTTGTCTAATTTTATGAAATAGTTATTTGTAAAAAAGAATATATATTTTATAAAAATTATTGATATCACTTAATAATTTAAGGAATATTGGAGAAGATAAAAAAAATTAGTTCGAAATATCATATAATTCAATACATGTTTATAACATCCATAATTTTAGCAAAGATGCATACGAAAAATTTAATAAAAGTCCAATACAAACGGTAGTTTAATAAAAGACATATACAAATTTTATATAGATCATAATTTTTATATTAAAAAATATGACTTAGCAAGCCCACGTGTGAAATATGATTTAGTAGAAGTTACGTCCTATTACCACGAAAAAAAAAAAAAAGGAAACATTTTGATTAAACACACTTGTATTATATATTATATGAGATTTTTAAATTTGGAATACTCAATAATATGAGTTAGTAAAACATATAATACACATATAATACATGTGTATTATACTTAGGGATTCACGTCTTATGTACCTAATACACATGTATATATTAAGGAGAAAGAGAAAAATATAATAACTAATATTTAATTACTTATTATTATATAAACTATTCAGTATTGTAATTATTGTGATTAATAAATTATATTATAAAATAAATTCAGTATATATATTTGTATTGTTATTATTCTAGACTTTAAACAAACATTAAATAAATAAAAATCATGTAACTTTTTAATTACGGCTATATCCGAACTGGAATAACCAACCGACACACAGCCCCAAAAAATAAGAGAAATGATATTTGCAGTCGTGGTTGTGCAAGCGGCGTGCAGTCATTTTGAAAAAAGTGAATTAATATGAGACCCACATAAAAAAAAATATTTTTATAATTTTTTTTATTCAATCTGTACAAACATTTACCTCCCGCTTGCATGTGGCGACTGTATCTAGCAGTTCCAAAAAAACAAACAAACATTAATTAATTAATTACCGTAACAAACAAGGTACAAAAACGTAGAAAGTAATTTTCAAGTAGGGGTATATTATCTATGTGGAAAATTTACAAAATGACACGTGTGTAGTATGCGGAGCGAGTAGTGGTAGATAGAATGGGAATTGAATAATGCTACAGCAAGTACAGTTGGGACAGAGCTAGTATTAGCGGTGCGCAATGATCGAGGTCATTTAGGTGCTTTTGGGTGTTGAGGAGAGTTGAGATTTAAGTGCGTTTAGATGTTGAGGAGTCATCAACTCTTCTCAACACTTCTCACTACTATTTATTACTTTATTATTAATTTTTACTTACTTTTATTACTATTCATTACTTGTTACCTATTTTTTATTATTATTTATTATTTTATTATTACTTTTTACGTACTTTTTATTACTATCTTCAACACTTCTCAACACTCAGCCGTCGGCGGCCGAAAAAAATCCTAAAAAAATTAAAATTCTTTCATTGCCCCCGAGGGCCCATAGGATATTCTTATAGAATTTTTTATTCTTCTATTCCCTAGACGTAAATTACAAATACATTGGAATTTAAGTGATTGTGTGAGGGTAAATATGGGAATGTGTGAAGAGAGAGAATTTCAGTGTTCTCTCTTCCCTCAATCCGTTACTACAGGGAAGGTATCCAAAGAACAAACTTAACGTAATAAACGATCCAGATCTAGGGATATGGATCTCAACGACTGAGATTGTTATCTTAAGATTGGACACGACTGTCACGTGAGAATTATCCAACGGTCTAAAACACAACACACTGGACAAAACCAACGGCTCAGCTCAGTAGTAATGTTAACGTTGGGCCGGGTAGTTTGTTCTTTGTTTGGTAGCTCAGCCCCTAACAGCTTTTTGAGAGAGTTAAATATATTGTCACTGACCTCGCCACCATTGACGAGTTGTTGCTTGAGCTCTGCAATTGTTCTATACCTCCATTGCTGTAAAAAACGAAGGAAAAAAAAGTCAATATCTGAGCCTCAAAATATCATGAAGGATTTGTACGGGTCGTGAGTTTAGAGGAGACGCCATTACACCTAATCTAGCAGAGGCTTTAATAGGAGTTTTCAGACCCCCTCCCACTTCCTCTTCCCCCTCGTCTCGCGCAACCGATTTCCCCAACCCCTCCCTCTTGCGCAGTGCTGATTTCATAGCATGCAATGAACACGTTTATGGAGGGGGTTTACATTGATGGTATTAGAAAATTAAGATATTTATTTTTTTGAATTGTTTCCATACCTTCAAGCCTACCCAGCCCCAACGTCTCTTTTCCCCCCTCTGTATTCGGTTTCTCTCAAATTCTCTCCACATATCTCTGTCGTCATTGCCCTTACACGCCACATGACCGCACGTCACCATCGTCGCTCAACCACCACGCTGCCACCCCATCACCAAACTATCGCAACAACCCCTTCTTTACACCATAGAAAACAGAGCAGCGCTCCTTTCCTCCACCCAACCCAGTCGCACTCCTCCTTGACTCCACACCACGACAAACCCAGACTTAACCACCACCCCCACATCGTCTGAAATCCAGCCCCGCGCCTCCATCCGCAACCATTGCAGCCTCTGATCTAAGCAAAGAAAAACAGAGCACAGTTGTCTTTCTCAAAGCACGGCAAACCAATGACAGCAACACCTTAGCCGTCCAGTACAGAAGAAGACGGCACCACCTTACGTCGGAACCACTGTGGTAAGCCTCCACTGCCAAAGCTGCAGCCGTGATCACCTCCGCAAGCAAATGTAAAATTTTTCTATGGTTATAAAAGACTTCAAAAGGAGGGCACTCTTATGGTCTACATCATACTACAATGAACACGTTTATGGAGCTGACACCATACGTTAATGGCATTATTTCGAAACTATTCGTAACGTAAAATCATTTGGGACTTGCATCAGAAGCAGATTTCATTTATTGTCGGTAACTTCTTGGAAAAATCTTTGTTTTTTCCGTTTTCTCACCAACCAAACGGCATATCATAGCTAGTATTAAAAAACATATCAAACAAGCCAAAAAGAAAACAGAAGAAGAAAGAAAAACAGTACCCAGTAATAGATTTCGAAAACCTTGTAGATCTGATCTATCGGCATCCACCAATCTGTCGACGGCAACAATCAGAGGAGAGAGGGTGGACGGTTTCGAACGAGAGATTATTTGCTTAGAGAGAGAGTGCGTATTGAAATGTGCATTTCATCTCTTCACCCATTTCAATACGCATGCACTGATCTGACACAATTTACACGGATAGTATGCACAACAATTAAAAAAAAGAAAGTGGAGAAATGAAATGTACGGAAACGGAATTAGAAAATACTGTAGCAGTGTATAGCCACTTATTATTATAGAGATCGAGATAATTGTAAAAACCTAATGCATCTCCCAATTAACAACATTCTTCAGTTGCAACATTTATTCGATCTTTGTATTGGTGGTTTTATAAATCTTGTAAAAAAGATGGGAGATAATATAAAATCCATTCTGCTTATTGAGTATACAACAATGGAAGACGAGTATTGAGTGAAGAATGACTCTAGGAATTGGCACCTCCAACGAATTCAAGCAATGGGATGAGCAGTGCATTACAAGTGTTAAATCGTTAAAATTTTTTCCAATCAGAATCAAATTTCTTTCCAATATCAAGTTTCTTCACCATGTTTAATTCTTTAGCCACTTTGGATTATTTAAGTCTATCGTAATCTGAAATTGTTAGCCTTTTCACGTCCATCAAAGGATTTGTTGCATTAAGTCACCTCAACTTGTTAGATTGCGAGAAACTTGAAAAAAATCTTAGAACTTCTACCAAATATAAGATTAGTATATGCTAGGGGATGCAAGTCATTAATAAAAATTTGCAGAAGTATCAAAAGTATTGGAATTCAAAGGAATCCACAACAGATTGCTATAAACAATTGAATTGCAAGGCAATGACAAAATTCATAAGAACATTTGGAATCATAAAGTGCCAAATTCATTATTGTGAAAGGTATGTATGTGTCTCATTCTCTCTCTCAAGTCTTTATAAGTTGTGACTTAAAAATTGATGATGATGATGATGATATTAGTTTAATAGGGACATTATGATGCCACCATGTTGCTAGAAAATCAGATACTAGAGTGGTTCTGGTATAGAAAGAATTTTTAAAAAATGAATTGTTAAGAGAGTGGATGATGATGTCCAACTAAAGGGAAATGAAGAATTGGTAATAAATATTGAGCGGCCACACTACTTGGAGGATATAAGCAGAATTGTTGCATATGCCGTTATGTTTTTTAAAATAGATGGTAAGCGTGAGAATTTTTATTTTAATGCTGAGGTAACCATTAACAACTCAAATCATGTATGGTGTTGAGGAATATTATTTTAAAGGGTGATTCTCTACAGGTGATCAATGCCATTACTAATGCAGGAGTCATGGACTAGTGCTGGTATGTTTGTGAATGAAATCAAGGAGAAGCTTAGGAGTTTCACCAAGTGGTCTGTGCACCATGTTAAAAGAGAGTAATTTTGTTGCCCATGCAGTTTTGGCAAAAGATGCCTTACTCATTTATGATATTATTGATGATATGGAGGACTATCCTTCATGTATTCTTTCCTTGATTTAAAGGAATTGATCAATAAAATAACATTCCTTAAAAAAAATAAAAAATAAAAGAAAAAGAAAATATGTATGGTGTATCAATTGTCATGAAGAGCTATATTTGTCTAATGGTGATATAAGGAATAAATTCGGAGACTAACATGGAGTACGGGTGCGGTACTCCGATTTAGAGTCATTTGAGCTAAAGGTTTTGGATAATTTGAGAGTTCAACTTTTTCCCTATTGCAGTTGGTACTGTCTTATAGAAGTTGGGGGCTAATGTTGTATACAAGCATAGAATGGATTGATAATAAAAAAATAATAATAAGTTGCCGGAAATAGTATGTTACAAAATAAAATAAAAAAGTAGATTGAAAAAAATACATTAAAACAGTACACATCTTATATTAAATTACAATTCACAAAGCAATTACACAAAGTATTTGCTTTATATTCTAAGCAATTACATTATATTACAATCCATAAAACAATTACATTATATTCTAAGCGTGCAACTTTAAACTTCTCAAGGCACATCAAAGTACAAAACCTGTAAACTTGATCCAAAAAACTCTGATCTCTTAAACCACATACCTATGTTATCAAACTGGAAGGAAAAAAGCAAGAGGATAGAGAATGGTTCGCCTGCACAAAAGGCAAGGCACCCTACAAACATCAGAACTGGCACAAAGCTTGGAGTCCAACTCCAATAGCTGCCACATTCTTTTGCATGAACGCAGCATCCAGGGACTCTCAACTTGCAACCAGCAAAATCATGTCAGAATATCAAATCATATTTAGCATGCACATAGATGATGCTATATTATCTAATTACATATCTAATCACAAATTTATGCTATATTATCTGATCCTTTGAGTAGAATATTCATCACTAACCATTCAAAAGCTGCCTTTCAGAGTCGACCTCCATTGATAAACAAGAAAGAAATTCAGCAATCAATTGATAAATTAACAGGCGCTCCCACAAACTTAAAAAAATAAACTAACTTCACATGAATATTTACAAACTAGAGGAATTTCTAAACTTGCAACTTGCAAATAGAAAAATGAAAACTTGAAGATAGAAGAAATACCAGAATTTTTCAATTTGCAGCTTTAAACCTGTAAACTGTAAATAGAGGAAAGATCAGTTTCAATAACATAGAAAATAACATAGAACCAATTACGACTTTGGTGCTTGATAAGATATCACTCATGGTCACATTTGGAGACAAAGATTTAGCAACATTTAGTTGGCAAAATAACCCACCTAATCAAGAACAAGCAACATTTAACTTTCATCCCAACAGCAAAATCATAAGAAAAAGCCAAAAAATTCAAAACAAATGACTGGACTTTTATGTAAGCTTATTTGGTTTTGTTCTTTAATAAGATCACATACCCCACCAGTTTTGAAATAAGAAAAATTCAAAACACTCAATTTCTTAACAGATGATTGAACTTTTATGATTGAAAAAATATGGGATAATTTCAGATAAATGAAAGGGTCTCTCTCTAGAACGGTGAGGTTGAGAGAGTGAATTAGAAAACAGAGTAGGAATCAAAGTTGCATTGAAAATAAAGTAATAATACTGCCCAATATTTCAAGATGCAGTAACAAAACCACTCTCTCAAGGAACAAATCTAACCAGCAGGACACATTTCAAGAAGTCCTTGGGATGCTCCTTGTAGCAGGCCAACCAAAAGGTAGAGAGATCTAAGTTATTGTAAGAATTCAAGACCAAAAAGAACCATATGTGCATTGTATTCGAACTAAAGTTGGATGCTAGACTGGACATGATCCATCCCACTGCAGGGGTCCTTAAGGTGCCTCTAAGTAATCCGTACATGGTAGTGTTGTATAAATATAAGAAGAAAGAGAGGCCAAGTATTTCCCAATTTAATCAACAAAACAAATTTGACTTATACATAGCTAAGATACCATTGGTAATTAGATATTATTGGATGTATAATATTCCTAATATTTATACATAGCTAAAACAAATATTATGTATAATATTTGAGACCTCGAAGCAACTAGTATGTGTAATGCCATTGAATTAGTATTAAGAACTTTGATAATTAGAAATTAACTAAAGCATTATATGGTGAGGGACATATGAGATCTTAGCAATGCAAGACCAAGACCAACATTCCTCAGAGCATATTGAGAGATGCATAGAGGAGAATGAAAGAGGAATACTAGGAACCACTCAAGTATTGTTTGTTTGCATCATATTGGACATTAGCATTAGTACTAGATGAAGCCACTCTAGGAGCAGAGGAGCACTCGTTAATTTGTCTCCCATAAGTACACTCAGTACGCGAGTCAACATATACAGCGTTTTGTTTTTAACATTCACTTTTGTGATATAAAATCGCTGAAAATAATTAAATACCACGTAGACTATTTAGCTGCAAATCAATGTAGCTGTGAAAGAAATCAAGGTGTTAGAATTATTTTTTTTCCGTCCATATTATTTGCAATGATAAATTTGATTTGGTTGCAAGAAGTTATTGTTAGTCACGAATTTTTACACGTAGGAAATAAACGACGGGAATTCAAAAAATTGACTTTTTGTGATCAAATTAAAATTGTCGTAAAATAATTATTTGCTAGAAATTCATTTTGCTTGTAGTGTTTTTTGCAACAACTAAAAAAGGTTGCAAAAACTTAAAATTTTACAACAGTAAAAAAATATACAATTGGAATCGCCATATGACACCATTTGCGACAAGATTTAGCATTTAGTTTAATTTCCCTGCGAATTAGGGTTGTTCATCCGGGTTCCAACCCGGAAATCTGGATGTACCCGGACCGGAATCCGGATTTCAAATCCGGGCCGGAACCCAAACTAGGTTAACCCGATTCTGATACGGGCCGAAATCCAGAGGAAAAACCCGGATTCTGGGTTCTGGATAGAACCCGTTTCTTTTTTTTCCCCCAAAAGAACTCGAATGCAAGTGATACAGATGAACAAAAAAATAAATCTCCCTATTCGCAACAAAGTAGATCTAGCAAAAACAAACCATCTTCGGCTACTAAATCACCGATAGCATATTACTACGTTCTCATCAAAACAAACCCACTCGAAAACAATACAAACAGAGAAGAAAAAAAAAATACAATACAAACCGAATAAAAAAACTCACAATCAAAAAACCTAATCAATACAATACATCAAAAAACCCACAATCAAAACAATACAAACCGAATAGAACCCAAAAATAACATAGAAGATCTAGCCAAACAGGTGGAAAGGTAGAAGACGACGGCCATGAAGAACAGATCTTCGATTGGTGATGACGGTGATTCGATGACGACCATGGGGTCACGAGCTAGGTTTCGACATATGAGAGAGAGAGAGAGAGGACGATGAAAGAGATAAAGACGATCGGCGATGACGGTGATTCGACGACGGCCATGAGGTCACGAGATGGGTCACGCCTTCACGGGGTCAGTGGACATGATCAAGGAGGCTAGGGTTTGAACTGTTTTCGTAGAGAGAGAGAGAGAGAGAGAGAGAGAGAGAGAATGCGGTTTTGTTTTTGGTAAATATGGTTTTCGGATTGCTAGTAGTTTTTAAACCGCACTCGGACCGCATTGGTCCGGGTTTTGTAATCCGGTTTTCGGCCCATAACCGGAACCCGATTATCCGGGTTCCAGGTCCGAGCCGGATAAAATCCGGTCCGGATGAACAGTCCTACTGCGAATGATATTTTTTAGTGTCGATTTGATGCATGTGTATAATGCATCATTTGGTTGGGTTAGTCTAGTTGGTATTAGACGCATGTGTATAATGCCAGCATACAAGTGACTTGTTCTATCTTATTAACTTGAATAACACGGTGTATTGTTTTCTCACGAGGCTCTGTCTTAACAAAATATAGTATAGAAGAGATTTTTTTTTCTTTTTTTTTTAAATCTTGCAATCCAGAATGGAGAGTACATCTTTCATATCAAAAGGTTTGATTTTAAAATATTTTAAAATTAAATTATCTTTAAATAAAATTTTATTATATAAGTAATGAAGAGAGAGTATCCTTTATACCAGCATGCTGGGAGTTTGATACAGTATATATTATCCTATTGTTTACTTTTTTTTTTCTATAATTGTAATAACGATTACATAGAGCTTTGAAAAATATTTTAAAAATATTTTATGTAATAACGATTACATAAGCTATACATAAGTATTTATAAAAGAATAGATCATATTTTAAAAATATATCAAACAAATTATTATTTATTAGTGAAATATTTATTTTATAAAAAAATTTATACGAATTTATCTATTTGGACCTTGTCAGCTCGTACCACTCGTTAAATGCGCAGTCTATTTCGACCCGAAACTGTAGGGGACACGAGATATTATGTTAGGTTTTGCTACATACAAGCGTATTAATCTGTTTATCAATACTGATTTATTCATACTTAAAATTTAAATTAACATATTTTTCAATAAAATTTACTTTTTGACCAATCACATTACATTAATACACAAATTAATACATAATTATACTTACAACTATATTTTTGCTGTTACCTTACACTCAAACTGTAGGAATATACCTTTGTATTTTTTAATTTTTCTTTTTAAAAAAAAAAAATTGTTCCTCGGAAGGCCATTTTAAACCCCTCTCTCAGCCGTTCGATCAGTACCAAATGCGATGGCCAAAACCGCCGCGACCTCTCGGTTCCTCCTCTTCTTCTTCCTCCTCTTCCTGACGACCGCGCCAAAACCCTCGCACTCCCTCGTCTACTCACAGTACCGAACCTTCGTGTCCCTCGCCCAATCTCTCACGACACGCGTGGCCAACCTGCGTGCCTCCCGGGGAGACTTTACGGACTCGCGTCGGGCCAAGGACATCGCCGAACAGCTCGAGCGCGGTCTGGGGCTGGGGTTATGGGGGTTCACGTGGTCGGTGGGCTGGGACTACGTTAAGAACTACGCATGGAGGGAAGTTAGCTATGACGATCTGTACGGAGCCATTACGGACGCGAACGAGCTGCTAAGACGCCTGGGGGAGTTGACCCGGACGGACTCGGGGGCGGATAGGGCGGAATGGGTCGCGCGGAATTACCAAAACGTCTTAGGCATCTCTAGCTCCCTCTTGAAAAGGCTTCTCAATGTGTTTCGTCAATCGGTAACTATCCTTTTTCCCTCTCTATTTTTTTGGTTGAATCTTGATTTTTTGGTAGCGTTGGTAAATGCTAAAAAAAGTGATTGGTTGGTTGGAATGTAGGGGACGTTGAGGAAAGTGGTGGAGACGGTGGAGAGGGAGGTGGTGGATGGAGGGTTCCTGAAGGACTGTCTGGAAGTGGGTACCAATGACTTGAAAGGTTTGCTTCAAATATTCAAAGACTTGGCTTTACAATTCTATTCCTCATCCTCCGGTAATGATGGGCGAGATCTATGACAAACACACCCCCATGGTTTTTTTTTTTTTTTAATTAATTTGATTGTACTTTACCAGTGAATGGTAGTTTTGAGTCAATCAAATAGGAAATTCAAGGTTTTACAGTGGTTGTAGAGTGAAATGTTAGCAATCAATACTACAAGGAGAAGAGATGCTTCAGCACATAAATTTGGGCGTGAAAAGAGTAGAAAGTGTTGATACTGAAAGATCAATGTAACAAGAAATCTCAATCCCATCTTACATTTGGTAGTCTATCATCAAGTTTTTGTCTTTAAACTGATATCCTAAAATCTGCTCTACTGCTGCAAGCCTGCAAGACTGGTTTTTTATTCCATCTCGGACATCTGTTTCCTCCAAACTCAAAAATGGTGTTCATTCTAGCTTTTATCATCTACATTCAAATTTAGGACAAAGAGCAGTTTTTTTATGATATTAAATTACAGGAAGTTGTTTATTGAGAGAGATTTCAGCAAATCAAGTAACGTGAAAATGGTGGAGATTAGTCACTGGATATATGGGGTGGGGACTTGGAACCAGGTTAATCGTATTGGATACAATTTGCAGCCCAGCACAGAGAAATTACAACTCACTTCCACATGGCATAATCCGAAAGCAACGTAAAATCGGAAATCTACAATTCTGTTAATAAGAAAGTTTAATGCTGACCTATGATTTAGTGCCGGGATAGTTAAAGAGATTATCCCTTTCTATATTTCAATATTTCATCAAAGGATTGATGAAATGCAAAATGACTTTTTAACACCAACAAACCTGACTGAATAAATCTTATGATGAGTAAAGTTGGCTGAACATATGTCCCGTATACTGGGCATTTCCTTCTCTTTTGATCGATAAAAGTTTGTTAACCGATCAAAAAACTGGCTGAATATATGTGCAAAGCTAAAACATAGACTGACTTTTTTTCATTTCTTCTCCTTTTTTTTGGGGAGAGAGAGAGAGAGAGAGATCTGCTTCACATCTTTACAAAATTCTTCATTACTCGCGTTCTCTCCACAGTTTAGATTCCCAGACTTGAAAGCTGAAGCTAGAACGAAATTTTCGCTAAAAAGCAGAAGGATGCTTCGCATATTTCTGAAGGACCGTGGCTGCATCATCAAATACAAATACAGCAGTCTTTAATGCAGCCTATAAGAGCATTGGCTTGCCGAGTCTAAATTTTGACTAAAATTTGAGCTTTTAGCTAAGGTCTAAACTAATGGAGATAGTGACCCGTATTAGATTAGCTATTTTAAAATCCAAATAATAATATAATATTATATATTTAAATAATAATTTTTTTATTTTTTTAATATTTTACAAATACACTCCATATATTAATTAATAATTTAATTTTTACTTAAAATTATTATTTCCCAACTATAGAATCAATTTTAAAATTTTTGTGCTATTGACATGGAAGTTTCCTTTTGCAAATACACTCCATAGTTTCCTGAAATAATTTCCTTTCGGAGAAATAACATATGAAAGAAAGATCAATAATAACATTTCATAACATCAACCTATAATACAAAGGCCTCACATTTCAGAATCTGAGAATTTCCATGAAAAAGTAAATAAAATACAAACACCAAAAGATCATTTATTACATTCTTCTCCCCAACAATGCAACTTCCAGAAAGATCTCAAGGTCTCATATACTGAAAAACTGATTGCTATGCTTGGCCCAACACCCTGCATTAGCAGCCAAATAGCAATCAACCATACACTGAAAAGGACTTAGCATGTACACACTTGGAATTGACTACAGAAGCATACCAAGAGTGTCGCTCCAAGCCCCTTATATACACCCAAAATACCCTCCTCCTTGCTAATAGTTTGTAAAGCATGCCAAATACCTCTGTAGTATATCACATTTGTCTGCAAAGCTCAAACTAGCTGAGTCAATGTAGAAGAAAATTGCACATGCAAAACCACAAACAAAATATTAAAGAAAAGCAAGAATCCAGTGAATGCATCTTATGATTAAAACACATGGTAAGCAACTTAAAAATATATATATATATTTTTTATAAGTAACTTAAAAATCATATTAAAATGCCAAAAAAATAAAGAGACAATGACGTCAACAACTACAACAAGAATAAGAAACAGCAGTTGTTCCTATAAGAAAAGAAAAAACCAAAAAGCCGTAGTAATGTTCCCAAAGCATGCCTATCAATGCAGCAATGCTTTAAAAACTTAACAAATAAGACTGGTACAAACTGGAAAAGAAAACACGACTTTGAAACGCAATGGTTGATCAACCCATTCATAACAGACCATAACTGTTTATAACAATCTTGAGCAAATGAGAAAATGGTCATTAACATCTATATTAAATTTTCAGAATAATTGGAGGAAAAAAAAAACAATGTCACGTGCTTGGCCACTGAGAATTCTCAAATGAGAATTTTGTGTTTTAAGATGAAATATTAAAATAATTATATTTTAATATTATTATTGTTTTGGGATTTGAAAAAGTTGAATAGTTTATTATATTTTATATGGGGATTTGGGAAAGTTGTAATGATGAGATGAGAAATTTGTGTTTGAGATGAAAATTTTGTGTGGCCAAGCACAAGCTAAATCAAAGTATAAGTCTGTTGATATGTTCTACCCAACAATATTGCTCAGAAGTACAGTACATAACTCAATTTTTATTTTTTATAAGTAACTACAGAACTCATATACTTCAGAATATAGTACAGAACTCATATACTCATGCAAAACCCAGCTTGTAATTTCATTTGGCAAATACATAGCCATCACATACATAACTATCTTGATAAGAAAAGTTTGGAAACTGGAATGCCCAACGATTGAGATCTGCCCATCACATGCAAAGTTACTTTTAAAGATTTGCCATATGCAAATAAATTAATGAGCTTCCCTCAGAATACAGGACGAGTTCAAAAGCAAAATTCTTCTTTTTTCTTTTCAGTAGATATGAACAAAACATATACAAACCCCTTTTAGAAAGGGTCCCTCTCTTTTTTAACCATCTTGCATTTTATTGCACCCAAAGTCAATCAATGTAGAATATTTGATGTAAATATCCCTTTTTTTTAAAAAAAATCCAATACCCGCTTAAACCAACCTAATTAATCACTGATGACCCTCTGAAATAATGCAATTACATATGATGAATGCATGCATCAATGCATGTCAGTATCAAAATTACCAACAGCAGTTGTCCTTTCCAGCTTCTACTTTTGCCGATCAAGCAACAATGGGTTCCAGGCTATTGCCTTCCCACATGCCACTACAAAATGCATACTTTAGTCTGGATTATAAAGCAATACTGCACAAACTATATATACACCTTATATATATGCATGTATACAGTTTCTAATCCCACTTTTTATTAACTTGATCTGTAAAAGATGAGTTCAAGTAAGAAGCTAATTACTTGTTTGTCTATAATTTTAGTTGTGGTTTTGTTATGCACTCAAAGTGTGCATTCTTAGCTTCAAGTTGGGTTTTATATGAATTCATGTAAGTTTGCTGAATTCATAGTTAAAGATGAGGTCAGGAAAGCTTTCATTCAGGATAAGGGAGTGGCGGCTGGTCTTGTTAGACTACACCTTCATGACTGCTTTGTTAGAGTAAGTAAATCATCATGTGTTAATAATCCACTTTGGTTTTTCATTGCCTCTTTAAGATGGACTTTGTGTGTGTGTGTGTGTGTGTCTCTCTCTCTCTATATATATATATATGAGTCCTCAAATTATCAACCACAGATCACAGGACTGCATTATTTGTAGGGCATCATGTATGTTTCTTTAGATAAATATTTCACAACCGGATGATCGTCCTTACCATTATTTTCTGATGTTATTTTTCACTTATGATCTGTATCATTTGATGTCATGTCATGAGATGATAAAATGATAATGGTTAAAAATAGTAACTTCATTAGCACTTACTTTCAGGGTTGTGAAGCATCAGTGCTCATTGATTCCACTGCATCAAGAGCAGTAGAGAAAGATTCTCCTGCAAATAACCCCAGCCTACGAGGGTTTGAAGTCATTGATAATGCCAAGGCTAAGTAGACCACTACTTTTAATTAGAACCTCTACAATTCCAATACACATCCCTCAGAATCCATTGCTCATCAAATAGAAATTCATTCCACTACTTTTAATTTTTCATATGATTCTTCATAGGGATTCAAAGTGAAGTTCTTAATCGGAGAACAAGTTCAGCAATAACAGAGCATCCATTAAAAAAAAAAAATTCCAACGGGAAAAAACCAATCAAGGGTTTTGACTGAGCCTGAACGGGAGATTAAATCTATATCAAACCTTGTGAAATTCGTTTCTTTCTTTGTGAAAGAGAAAACCCACCCTTTCTCTGATCGAGCTCCATTGCCGACATAAACGAGCTCCATTTCCAGCAGAAACATAAACGTACATTGCAAATAAAATTACAAATAAAAAAAAAAACAAGAGAAGGGGGAGTTGATTACCTTCTGTGAAGCACAATAGAACCATAATAAAAGCCTTTCCAGTTGATTAAAATCGACTGCTCCTTCTTAGGAGAATCATATTCCCAACTTCGACAGCCCTGGGGTAACGAAAAAAGGAAGAGAACTGGAAGAAAAACGGAAAAAATGGAGAGAAGGGGAGAGAGGGAGTGTTGGGCCAAAGAGACGACCGACGAGAAAGAGTAGGGAAGACAGAAACGGGGAGAAAAAAATGAAGGGGGTGTTCGGCGAGGGAAAAAGGGAGAGAAAGTGAAGTTTTGGGGAGAACGGATTCACGAGAGAAATACAAAGATTCGGTTGAAGAGACGTGATTTTACAATAAAATAATAATTGGACGATGACCAATAACTCTATGTTTGGAGAAAGGGATAGACTTTCTGTTACTGAAAACTTCAGTTTCTTTATTTTACCCAGTCCAATGCAACGGGTTTGAAGACAACGAAGTCTATATTTTAGCTTTTCAAGAGTTTTAGCCAGGCCGGTGCCAATGCTCTAAAAGAACACCACTCAACATCTTCCAAAAGGGTCATGCTAGAGCCACCACTAGGCTCTAGATTTTTTTTATTTTTATCAAATCATTTTTTAATACTTTTAAATATTTAAAAAATATTTAAAAATAATTTATAATAATATTAAATAATTTTTTCTTAATCATTAAAAATAAAAAAAATAAAAACGGCCAGCGGTCGCCCCTGCTGGTGGCCAAAGTATTTCCCCTTCCAAAAAGCTCCATTAAGGCTAAAAGAAAAAACCCATGGAACCAAGAAAAATGTCAAGGTCATCAAGGATCGAATCTGTAATGGTAACTTAACCAAAGAACGAATCTGGAAGGGTAACCATTTTCAACAAGGATTCTGTTATTCTGTGCCATGTAGTCCGGTAGCATATGAAAGCAAACTAAAGTAAGACCAAAGGAGAAGTTGTCTCATATTTTGGGTTCAGCAATAGCAAAGACAAAAGTTAAGTCAGGCACTGCAAATTTCAATTAGTAAAAAGCTAATACTTCCCATCATACAAAACTCGGCAAATTAACCTTCCATATTTTAAAAAAGTGTAAGTTTAAAAAAGTGTAAGCTTGTACCTCACGGTCCTCACGTTTAAAAACAAAACAAAAAATGGAGGATACGATATGATACCTTACTTCAGGCCTCAAACTGGAGCATACCTTTTTGTTTTTGTACTTCTCTTTAAAAATAAAAATTGTTCCTCGAAAGGCCATTTTAAACCCCTCTCTCAGCCGTTCGATCAGTACCAAATGCAATGGCCAAAACCGCCGCAACCTCTCGCTTCCTCCTCTTCTTCCTCCTCCTCTTCCTGACGGCTGCGCCAAAACCCTCGCACTCCCTTTCCTATTCACAGTACCGAATCCTCGTGTCCCTCGCCCAATCTCTCACGACACGCGTAGCCGACCTGCGTGCCTCCCGGGGAGACTTTATGGGCTCGCGCCGGGCCAAGGACATCGCTGAACTGCTCGAGCTCGGTCCGGGGCTGCGGTTATGGGGGTTCACGTGGTCGGTGGGCTGGGACTCCGTTAAGAACTACGCATGGAGGGAAAATAGCTATGACGATCTGTACGGAGCCGTTACGGACGCGACCGAGCTACTGAGACTCCTGGGGGATTTGGCCCAGACGAACTCGGGAGCGGAGAGGGCGGAATGGATCGGGCGGAATTACCAAAACGTCCTACGCATCTCTAGCTCCCTCTTGGAAAGGCTTCTTCGTCAATCGGTAATTATTCTTTCTCTCCTCTATTTTTTTTTTTTGGTTGGATCTTGATCTTTTGGTAGCGTTGGAGCGATACGTATGTGGGGTAGATGCTAAAACAAGTGATTGGTTGCTTGGAATGTAGGGGACGTGGTCGGTGGGCTGGGACTACGTTAAGAACTACTACGCATGGAGGGAAGTTAGCTATCACGATCTGTACGGAGCCGTTAAGGACGCGAGCGAGCTGCTGAGACGCCTGGTGGAGTTGACCCGGACGGACTCGGGGGCGGATAGGGCGGAATGGGTCGGGCGGAATCACCAAAACGTCCTAGGCATCCCTAGCTCCCGCTTGAAAATGCTTCTCAACGTGTTTCGTCAATCTGTAATTATTCTTTTTCCCTCTACTTTTTTTTTTTTTGGTTGGAGTGAATTTATGAGTGAAAACGGTCGGTCCAGTGTCGGAGATGGTCCATCATTTTTCTCGAACCGATAGCGGACCGGTAGCTGGTCCGGTCCAGCCAGATCATTCGATCCAACCTAATTATTTTTATTTTTTATTTTTAAAAAATTAATTAATAATAAAATTTTATTTAAAATGCTAATTACAATTAAGTAACTTATTAATGTTGATTATGTAACTAATTCAATAAAAAAAATATTTTATATGATCAATGATAATAAATTAGATGAAAATTATATTATTAATTTATATAATTACTATATAATTAATTAATTGATATTATATACTAGTTAAGTGAGAGAATATTAATTTGTTAATGATATATTTAAAATTTTATATTGTTAATAGTGATAGGTTAAATAAAAATTATATAACAAATTGTACAATTATTATATAAATAATATATATAATATATTTTCTATTTTTATTTATCATTCTTTCCGGTCTAGTATGCCCGGAGTGGAAAAACTCTAGATCGGACCGAACCGAAATTTTTCGATCTTCTAAAACATGGACCAAAACCGACCGGTCTCATTCTTGGTCCAGTCCGGACAGACCCTTTTTCACCCCTAGGAATGATATGTGTGGGGTAAATGGTAAAAAAAGTGATTGATTGGTTGGAATGTAGGGGACGTTGAGGAAAGTGGTAGAAACAGTGGAGAGGGAGATGGCGGATGGAGAGTTCCTGAAAGACTGCCTGGAAGTGGGTACCAATGACTTGAAGGGTTTGATTCAAATATTGAAAGACTTGGCTTTACAATTCCATTCCTCGACCTCCGGTTATGATGGGCGAGTTCTATGACAAACCCACCTCCATGGTTTTTTATTTATTTATTAATTTGATTGTACTTTACCAGTGAATAGTAGTTTTGAGTCAATTAATAGTGGATGTATAGATCAGTGAAATGTTAGCAATCAATACTATACAAGGACAGATGCTTCGGTACATAAATTGAGGCGTGAAACGAGTAGATAGTGTTGATACTGATAGATCAATGTAGCAAGAAATCTCAATAGCATCTCAGAGCAATGGATTATGCAAATGCAATGTCATAATTTATATAATATCACATGACTTTGTATTTCTAATTTTAGCCTACTGCTTTTATTGTGCATTGTTTGCCTAAAATAAAATCTAAATTGTTCTAAATGTTCTTGAGTGTAGTGAGATTGAAATCAAATACATCATAACAGAATAAATATTTATTAGTGTAGTGAGATTGAAATCAAATACAACACCCTGGCTAAGGAGCACATAGGCACTTGCATTTTATATTACATATACCTAATCTCTCCAACATATGTAGTAAGATTGAAAAGCAAAATCAGCCAACCATAGTTTTGTTATACAATTAACAATCCAGTCGTATTATAGCAATACAACCAACAGTTTCAATCTTAGCAAAATGGTGAAGAGATACTCTCAACAAGCACCAGCAGCACACACAAAATTAAATAAATACTTTCAATCCATAAGAAAAAGTGTCATACAAAATACTAATTCACATCAACAAGCTAACTAATTCAATGACAACATTACACAATTAAAACACAATAGCAGCAACAACAGGTGCTATACAATTTACCACAAACATGCAGCAAGAGCTATACAATTCACCATAAACATGCAACAACACATAAGATTCCACATCATTCCACATCACAAAACTATCATCACTAATGTTTAGCACATCTGGTTTTACATAACATCACTAATGTTCATCATATCTGCAATCACACCAAATCATTTTGTTCATAACATTTCAGCTCATCAAAAAAATATGCCCATCACAAAAAGGAGCACATCACAAAAATTTGCCAATCACAAAAAATAAAGACAATGCCCAATCACAAAACTAAAAGTGGGGTAACCACATCTAGTCACATAGTTGATGCCCAGTCACATGTATTTCCATCACATGTAGCTGGACAACTACTAAAACCAAACAAAGTATATGTTAAACATGTGTTACTGTTAATTACAACGTCGAAATAGGTTAGACAAATATTTACACACCTCCAAAAGGTGTGGATGGGTCCTCAGACTTAATCATTAAAGCTTTGTAAATTTTATCCTGAAGACGGTAGAAATAAACTTGCTGCTTTGCATTTATGCCAGCAAGATCTAATTGCATTATTTTAGTTTCGAACTTCTTCTACTCAAGTGCAAGTTGTTCACTTCTATCTCGCTTTGCCTTGCTCACTATTTCTCTTCTCTCCACCGTGCATATATTTCTGTCATTTGTCATGCGAGCTAAGGCATGGTTAAAATCAGCATCTGAATTTTCGCATTCTCAATCTTAAATGAACAGAGTGATAAAGTTAGTATGTAAATAAACCAAAGCACGTACAAAAACTAAAGGAGAAACAAAATTAATACCTTATCTAGCTCCGTGGTACCACTCCGATGCAAAGACTCTACTTGTGCTACAGTAGTTCAAAACTTGTTTGTACATTTTTGGATAAATTATCATCGATTAGTCAATGACGCAATTGAACGTTCAGGAGTGTTCAGTTTTTTATACTCATTATAGTATTCATAAATTATTTCCCACATTTGTGTGGATTTTTGGCCAGTCTCCCATATAGCATCAAGGTTAATGTTTAACCAAGTTAAAACAAGGAGATTATACTCTTCTGTGGTGAAAGACAGACCTTGTTGAGATTTTTTAGTGTGTGGCCTTTGTTCATCTTCAGCTTGTGATGGTTGGACCACCACATTATCATGTATGCTATTGAACGGAGTGCTACCTTCCCCTTGTCCACTACTTTCCAAGAGATTGGTGAATAAGGAATCCACATCAAGGCTCAATCCTTGAATAATTTAAAGTGTCATAAAACTTTCATACAAATTTTAAACAACACCAAAATAATTAAAAGACATAATTAAATGAGGCAACAAATAATTAAATGAGTGTTCAACAAGTCATTAAAGGAGCCAGCAATATTTCTCTTTATTTTTAGCAAGTTTCATTTAATTCCAGGCCACTAAATTATATCAACCCCACACTAGTAATAATTACATAATCCAACAATAACTCAAACTGATTATGTGATGACTCGCTTTTATGTGTATTTTCACTGAAGGGATATTTTAATTTAATTAAATATTTTATAGTGCTTTTGTTTTAAATTATCGAGTTTTAAATAGATTTTATTGGCTGTTGAATTTAAATTGTGATTTAATTTATTTTGGCTTGTTTTTGGTTTTAAAAATTTAAATAATTGGTTTTTACTAGTCATTTATTTTATTTTAGCTTATTGATGTGTTTAAAATATTTTATTGGTGTTTATTTATTTATTTGATGTAGTGTTAATTTATTTTAATCGTTTTATGTTTTTACCGTTTTCGGCTGATCAGTTTTTGGACTTCCGACGTGAGGACTGGACCTCATTAATTTCCTTCATCTTTTCTTTTCCTCTTCTTTTTCTTTTTTCCTTTTTTCTTTTTTCTTTTTCCTTTTTTTCCCTCTCCCGTTCGGCTCTCTCTCTCTCTCCCCGCGTCCCTCTCTTTCTCTCTCTCTCCTCACCCACGCCGGAAAGCCTTCCCGCCCAGGCCCGCCGTTCGCCGGCGTCGTGCCCGACGCCACCCCTGCCGGTCGACTCCCCTCCGGCCGGTGATCATCCCCTCCGACTCCCAGCCCCAACCGGCCGGCCGTTTGGCCGGAAAAAGCCCAACAAGCCGCACGGCTTGAGGCCCGATCCGCCGCCGTCGCTCCACCTCCGGCCACCACCTCTTCACCACTTCTTCCCCTACTCCTTGCCGACCTAACCCACCCATCCCCGGCCTCAAACGGTCACCGGAGCGGCTCCCACGAGCTCAACTCCGATTTGCCCTTTTTCCGCCCCTACCGGCGTTTTCGCCGCCACCCACGGCCAAAACTCACTTCCACTAGCTTCATAAACATCTCTAGACCATTCCCTATCAATTTGGTGTCTTGGTTTGTCCCCGGTCAAAAGTGGGTATTTTGCGACCCACGGGAACAGTGCATTTGCACTGTTACGTTGCTTTCGCATCGCCGTTCGCTTCGCGCCGAACCTTCTAAAAATCCTATATAGCGCTGTAAGTATTTTCCAAACGCTACTTTTAGATTTAAATGTATTTTACTCTTTCAATAAATTATTTGGTTGGTTCGCTGATTCCGGACTGAGTCCGAGGAGTTCGGGGGTCGGATGGATGGAGGACGGAGTTGCTTGATTTGTTGTGCTATGGTTGAATTTATTTGTCGAGCATTGAAATTGGCATTTACATGATGCATGCACTTGTATTTTATTTTATTGGAAAAATCATGTTTTATTGGCGTAAATGATTTTTGGGAGTGTGCGTATCACGAGCCCAAGCCGGGATGGGTTATTATCTCGGTGGAGCTCCTCTGGTCACTCGGGAGTGGATAATACTGAGTGACATCCCCTGGGTTGTCGCCGGGCGACGACCGGATCGCACGATACGGTAACGCTGTCGTGTCGACTCCGTGGTCCTTTTAGTGGCGGGGACTAGAGGATGGCCTGGCCAGGTACGCGCGAGTTGGAGGCGCGAGTCTGGGCATCGCTCGTGTAGGTGTCACACGCGTAGACGTTACCTGCGGTGTGGCACAGAGCCAGAGTGTGCGGATGATCCCTAGGGGAGATCATGGTGCATGCATAATTGGTTGGTTTTCATGGTTTTCGGATATGGGCCATTTTCTGGGAAAATGGCGATGGTCTTGTGATCCATTTTCGGGGAAAATGGTGGTTTGGGCCATTATCTGGGATAATGGCGAGGCTTGGTTTTAAAGGTTATGTTTTTAAGCCAGTTGGGTTTTTGGCGTGCGTGGAAAATATGATTTATGAGTTTTGGAGCATTGACATTCATTCATACTTGTTGTTTGAGTTTAATATGCTTTTATCTAGTGGTGTTTGGATTTTACTTACCTGCGGCACCATTTTTGGTACCGTAGATTTTGATGCAGCGTTCGAGGAGGAGGAGGAGGCTGAGCCCGAGGATACGGCTCCGCCGGAGTTCTGATTTGAAGTTATGCTTTGTACTTAGTTTTAAAACAATATTTATATCATGTAATATTTTATTATGTGCCTTTGAACCGTTTGTATTTTATTTAAAAAAAAAATTCTGGTACTTAGTATTTGACTTTGCTATCCGCTGCGTATCTTCTTGTGCACATTTGTCGCTTGCACACACTTGGCACTCTTCGATAGGGTGGTGACCCGTGATGTCACCATCCGGGCGCCTCGAATTCCCCGTTTTCCGTACGTGGGGATTTTGGGGGCGCCACAGGTGGTATCAGAGCGGTTTGGCTCTGGGTAAAACCACATGTCCCATAGGAGAGGTACCAGAATGTTTTTTTTTAGTTGTGTTTTAAAATTTATTTTAAGTAATATTGCTTTTTGACGTGGTTTAGTTGTTTTGAATTTATTTGAGCTTGTTTGGTTGTTTTATTTAATTAGTTATGTTATTGCTGCTGATTTGTTTTTGTTTTCTTGTTATGTGGATTGGTTTTGGTTTGGTTTTATGTTATTGGTTTTATTTTTTTTTTTTAAAAGGGGGTCAAAGGTTGTGGTGGCAGGTAAAATGGTGAGACCGAGGAAATCTACACAAGGGCCACGGGATGATACACAGAGAGATGACTCCATTGCCCAAGCTATACGGCAAATGACAGAATTTATGCAGCAAAATTTTAGGCCTCAGCAAGGAGTGCCTAGCCCACAACCTGGAGGTCCTTGGCCGCAACAAGGAGGACCTTGGCAGCAAGGAGGGGCTTGGCAACAAGGAGGGCCTTGGCAACAAGGAGGGCCATGGCTGCTACCAGGAGGGTCCAGTGGAGGAGTGCAAGCGGGGTGCACGTATGAGCGCTTTCTGGCGCATAGGACTCCCCACTTCACTGGAGACGAGGATCCACTACAAGCTGGAAAGTGGATCAAGGACTTGGAGAGGACTTTTGAGGTATGTGGTTGCACCGAGGCGCAACAAGTTCTCTACGCCAGCTATCTGTTACAAGGCACTGCTTTTGATTGGTGGGATACCAAAAGAATAATGCTGGAGTCAGAATTGGGGTCTTTTGCCGCGGTGACTTGGCAGCGCTTCAAGAAGGAATTTAATAACCGCTTCTTTCCCGCTTCTGTAAGGCGGCAAAAAGCAAGAGAGTTCTCACACTTGGTCCAAGGGAGCATGACCGTGGAACAGTACTCCCGAAGGTTTGTAGAACTTGGGAAATTTGCTCCCCACCTCATCGCCACAGAGGAGATGCAAGCTGAGCGTTTCCAGGAGGGTCTACGCCCCGATATACGCCGGTTGGTAGTCAGCCACCGGATATCCACCTTTCAGGATTTAGTGGATGTGGCCACCCTCGTGGAGCGGGAGAATAATTTGAGTATGGGTTCCCCTCCGGGACATAAAAGGCGAAGTTTTACTGGAGAAGGAAGTAGCTCTGGATCGCCTCAGAAAATTGTTCAGCGGTCTGGAACTCGACCACAAGCTGCCTCAGGAGTGCGTATAGGAGGTCGGATGCCCGTTTGCATGAGGTGTAATAGAGCTCATACGGGTGAGTGCACTTTGGGTGGAGCTCGATGCTATAATTGTGGCCAGCAGGGACACTTTGCCCGTGAGTGTCCTAATACAGTTCAAGGAAGCCGTGGAGGTCGACGTGGTGGAAGAGCTAATCAGAGACAAGTAGCACAGGCTCGAGTGTATGCTCTTACCCCTGGAGAGGTGGATGATGAGGCACCAGCGACCCACGATGCTGGAGTGATTACAGGTATGGTTCTAAATTAACTAATTTTTGGATTTGATGTTTGGTGTGGTTTGATGTTTGTTTGTTTCGGATTTTGTGGGTGTATGTGTTTGGTTCAGGAAGAGTTCGGTTATATGACTTTTATGCTTGCACATTGTTTGATTCGGGTGCATCTCAATCATTTGTGTCTTCTACGTTCGCTCGGATATGTAATTTGGTTACGGGACCCCTACCAGGATCGTTAGTGGTGAGTCTTCCGAATGGTGAAATGGTTTGTTGTTCTAAAGTTGCGTTGGGTTGTCCCTTGGATTTTGGTGGTAGGACCCTTGATGCCGACTTGGTGGTGTTCAAGTTGTTGGGATTTGATATTATTCTCGGCATGGATTGGTTATATCGGTATTGTGCAAGTATAAATTGCAGAAGTCGGGTAATCAGTTTTCAACTCCCAGATGGTGGTTGTTTAGAGTTTATGGGAAGTAAATTAAAAGAGAAGCCGATGGTTATATCGGCAATTCAAGCGAAGAAAGATATTGCTTGTGGGGCGGATGCCTTTTTGGTTCAAGTGGCGTCTACGCCAATTGGGAACAAGTCCTTGGCAGATTTTCCAGTGGTAGGAGAATTTCCCGATGTGTTCGTAGATGATTTGCCGGGGTTACCTCCAGTCCGCGAGTTGGAGTTCGCTATCGATCTAGAACCCGGGGCGGCTCCTGTGCATAAAGCCCCTTACCGTATGGCACCAGCCGAGTTGAAAGAGTTGAAAGCCCAGTTGCAAGAGTTGGTCGACAAGGGGTTTATCCAGCCAAGTACTTCGCCATGGGGTGCACCAGTTTTATTTGTTAAAAAGAAAGATGGCACTCTTAGAATGTGTATTGATTATCGAGAGCTTAATAAAGTGACAATAAAGAATAAGTACCCTCTTCCAAGAATTGACGACTTATTTGATCAGCTTCAAGGAGCGGCTATCTTCTCGAAGATTGACTTGAGATCGGGATATTATCAGCTGCGAATAAGAGATAGAGATGTCCCCAAGACTGCTTTTAGATCAAGATATGGGCATTACGAGTTCAAAGTGATGCCTTTTGGGTTGGCTAACGCTCCTGCAGCTTTCATGGATCTGATGAACCGGGTTTTTCGACCTTATCTGGATTCTTTCGTAGTGGTTTTTATTGATGATATTTTAGTTTATTCCCAGAATGTTGACGAGCATGCTTATCACCTTCGCTTAGTGCTTGGGAAGTTACGAGAGCACCAGTTGTACGCGAAGCTTAGCAAATGTGAATTTTGGCTGGAAGAAGTCAGATTTCTCGGGCATGTAATTTCCCAGGACGGTGTGGCAGTTGATCCCAGTAAGGTGGAAGCTATTTTATCATGGCAGCGTCCATCGACTGTGCGCGAGATCCGAAGTTTCTTGGGACTTGCTGGATACTATAGAAGATTCGTGGAGGGATTTTCCCGATTATCCGGTCCTCTCACCGCTTTGACTAGAAAGAATGCAGAGTTTGTTTGGTCAGACAAGTGCGAGAGGAGTTTCCAAGAATTGAAGAACAGATTGACAACTGCGCCAGTTTTAGCACTTCCAAAACCGCTTGAGCCGTTTGTTGTTTTTAGTGATGCATCTAAATTTGGTTTGGGGTGTGTTCTCATGCAAGGAGGACGGGTCGTGGCTTATGCGTCTCGTCAACTGAAAGACCACGAGAAGAATTACCCGACACATGATTTGGAATTGGCCGCAATAGTGTTTGCCCTTAAGATTTGGCGACACTTTTTATATGGAGCAGTTTGCGAGATCTACACCGATCACAAGAGTCTGAAGCATTTATTTTCTCAGAAGAATCTCAACATGAGGCAAAGGAGATGGTTAGAGCTAATAAGCGACTATCAGTGCGAGATTAAATACCACCCAGGAAAAGCAAATGTAGTTGCAGATGCCTTGAGCCGGAAGTCACATTTAGAGGATGAAGCTGAATCTTCTGGAGTGGATTCTTTACTTTGCGGGTTGAGAAGGCTCCTTATTGGAAGTTCGCAGCAAGAGGAAGTGATATCTTCAATTCTTGATATTCGGGTAATTGATTTTGAAGAATTGAAGACTCTTCAGAGAAAAGATCCGAAGCTGTTGGACATTAGAAAAAGGGTCAGAAAATCTAGAGGGCCGTTGCACTACAGTTTGGATAAAGATGGGATTCTTCGATTCCGAGATCGTAGAGTAATTCCTAAGGACTCGGAATTTAAGGAGCGAATTATGACGGAGGCTCACGCGGCTCCCTATTCCGTTCATCCGGGTAGCACCAAAATGTATCGGGACTTAAGGAAAAATTATTGGTGGGAAGGAATGAAGAGGGATATTGCCTTGTATATTGAGAGATGTGGCACTTGCCGTCAAGTCAAGGCCGAGCATCAAAGACCAGCAGGTTTGCTCCAGCCTCTACCTGTTCCTGAATGGAAATGGGATGACGTCTCTATGGATTTTGTAGTGGGCTTACCGAGGACTCCCAGTGGAAAGAACTCAGTTTGGGTAATTGTTGATCGACTGACTAAGTGTGCTCATTTCTTACCGGTCAATAATGCGGATTCTCTGGGAAAATTGACCCGCTTGTATGTAAAGGAAATAGTGAGACTACATGGGATACCCAAGAGCATAGTGTCGGACAGAGATCCAAGGTTCACCTCCCATTTTTGGAAGAGTTTGCAGGCGGCTTTAGGTACTAAATTAAAGTTTAGTACTGCTTATCACCCCCAGACAGACGGCCAGTCAGAGCGCACGATTCAAACTCTTGAAGATATGTTGCGAGCGTGTGCTTTAGATTTTCAAGGAAGTTGGGAGAATCACGTGCCACTCATAGAATTCGCGTATAATAACAGCTTCCATGCATCCATCCAAATGGCTCCTTATGAAGCTCTGTATGGTAGAAAATGCAGATCACCCTTATGTTGGGATGAAGTCGGGGAGAAGAAAATAATTGGACCCGAGATAATACAGGATATGCAAAATCAGATTCAGATTATAAGAGATAACATGGCTGCAGCGCAAAGTCGTCAAAAGAGTTACGCGGATACCAGGAGGAGAGAATTGTCTTTCGAACAAGGCGATTGGGTTTATCTTAAGGTCTCTCCCATGAAAGGAGTTAAGCGTTTTGGGAAGAAGAGAAAGCTGGATCCAAGATATGTTGGACCTTTTCAGATTTTGGAGAAGGTAGGGTCCGTCGCTTACAGAGTTGCTTTGCCAGAATATTTTGGGGATATATACAATGTCTTCCATGTATCGTCTTTAAAGAAGAGTTTTGGACAACAAGAGCCACGTTTTGTCGACCCAGAGAATATTCAGTTGCAACCGGACCTTACTTATGAGGTTGTTCCATCGCAGATCATGGATTGGAAGGAGCAACAGTTAAGGTCTAAAACGATATATCTGGTTAAGGTGGCCTGGGGAGATCCGTTAGCTCAAGATTTCTCCTGGGAGCGAGTAGTGGACATGAGGGAGCAGTACCCCTACTTGTTCGAGTGATGACGGTACGTTTTTTTTAATCTTGGTTGCAGTCGGTTTTATGTGGAATTGTATGGCTTGTTTCAAGTTGGTGTTCGGACCTGCAAATTTCGAGGACGAAATTTGTTTTAAGGGGGGGAGGATGTGATGACCCGCTTTTATGTGTATTTTCACTGAAGGGATATTTTAATTTAATTAAATATTTTATAGTGCTTTTATTTTAAATTATCGAGTTTTAAATGGATTTTATTGGCTGTTGGATTTAAATTGTGATTTAATTTATTTTGGCTTGTTTTTGGTTTTAAAAATTTAAATAATTGGTTTTTACTAGTTATTTATTTTATTTTAGCTTATTGATGTGTTTAAAATATTTTATTGGTGTTTATTTATTTATTTGATGTAGTGTTAATTTATTTTAATCGTTTTATGTTTTTACCGTTTTCGGCTGATCAGTTTTTGGACTTCCGACGTGAGGACTGGACCTCATTAATTTCCTTCATCTTTTCTTTTCCTCTTCTTTTTCTTTTTTCCTTTTTTCTTTTTTCTTTTTCCTTTTTTTCCCTCTCCCGTTCGGCTCTCTCTCTCTCTCCCCGCGTCCCTCTCTTTCTCTCTCTCTCCTCACCCACGCCGGAAAGCCTTCCCGCCCAGGCCCGCCGTTCGCCGGCGTCGTGCCCGACGCCACCCCTGCCGGTCGACTCCCCTCCGGCCGGTGATCATCCCCTCCGACTCCCAGCCCCAACCGGCCGGCCGTTTGGCCGGAAAAAGCCCAACAAGCCGCACGGCTTGAGGCCCGATCCGCCGCCGTCGCTCCACCTCCGGCCACCACCTCTTCACCACTTCTTCCCCTACTCCTTGCCGACCTAACCCACCCATCCCCGGCCTCAAACGGTCACCGGAGCGGCTCCCACGAGCTCAACTCCGATTTGCCCTTTTTCCGCCCCTACCGGCGTTTTCGCCGCCACCCACGGCCAAAACTCACTTCCACTAGCTTCATAAACATCTCTAGACCATTCCCTATCAATTTGGTGTCTTGGTTTGTCCCCGGTCAAAAGTGGGTATTTTGCGACCCACGGGAACAGTGCATTTGCACTGTTACGTTGCTTTCGCATCGCCGTTCGCTTCGCGCCGAACCTTCTAAAAATCCTATATAGCGCTGTAAGTATTTTCCAAACGCTACTTTTAGATTTAAATGTATTTTACTCTTTCAATAAATTATTTGGTTGGTTCGCTGATTCCGGACTGAGTCCGAGGAGTTCGGGGGTCGGATGGATGGAGGACGGAGTTGCTTGATTTGTTGTGCTATGGTTGAATTTATTTGTCGAGCATTGAAATTGGCATTTACATGATGCATGCACTTGTATTTTATTTTATTGGAAAAATCATGTTTTATTGGCGTAAATGATTTTTGGGAGTGTGCGTATCACGAGCCCAAGCCGGGATGGGTTATTATCTCGGTGGAGCTCCTCTGGTCACTCGGGAGTGGATAATACTGAGTGACATCCCCTGGGTTGTCGCCGGGCGACGACCGGATCGCACGATACGGTAACGCTGTCGTGTCGACTCCGTGGTCCTTTTAGTGGCGGGGACTAGAGGATGGCCTGGCCAGGTACGCGCGAGTTGGAGGCGCGAGTCTGGGCATCACTCGTGTAGGTGTCACACGCGTAGACGTTACCTGCGGTGTGGCACAGAGCCAGAGTGTGCGGATGATCCCTAGGGGAGATCATGGTGCATGCATAATTGGTTGGTTTTCATGGTTTTCGGATATGGGCCATTTTCTGGGAAAATGGCGATGGTCTTGTGATCCATTTTCGGGGAAAATGGTGGTTTGGGCCATTATCTGGGATAATGGCGAGGCTTGGTTTTAAAGGTTATGTTTTTAAGCCAGTTGGGTTTTTGGCGTGCGTGGAAAATATGATTTATGAGTTTTGGAGCATTGACATTCATTCATACTTGTTGTTTGAGTTTAATATGCTTTTATCTAGTGGTGTTTGGGTTTTACTTACCTGCGGCACCATTTTTGGTACCGTAGATTTTGATGCAGCGTTCGAGGAGGAGGAGGAGGCTGAGCCCGAGGATGCGGCTCCGCCGGAGTTCTGATTTGAAGTTATGCTTTGTACTTAGTTTTAAAACAATATTTATATCATGTAATATTTTATTATGTGCCTTTGAACCGTTTGTATTTTATTTAAGAAAAATTCTGGTACTTAGTATTTGACTTTGCTATCCGCTGCGTATCTTCTTGTGCACATTTGTCGCTTGCACACACTTGGCACTCGTCGTTAGGATGGTGACCCGTGATGTCACCATCCGGGCGCCTCGAATTCCCCGTATCCGTACGTGGGGATTTTGGGGGCGCCACAGATTAATAAACAAACCATTGAGAGCCTTTATAGATTTGGCTTCAAATAAACGACTAAGCTAGGAAAAGGGGCACAATAGCAGTAGCAACATGAATTCATCAAATAAACAACTCTGCAAATATAGTGAGCTTTGGAGATAAATGAAGATACCTAAACAAAGATCCAAGTTTTTCATTTTAGTTTGTACTCATACAAACTAAAACATATAGTCCCAACCACAATACTATCAAAAACTCGAGGCAACTTAGTCACTACTCAAATTATTTCAATTAACATAAAAGCTTTACCTTGAAATAGAAGATTCCTCTCAAATTACAAAAAATGGTAAAAACTACTAAAATCTAGACTTCTACAATTCAGGGCTTAATGTTCACCAAGCAAAGACCACCAAAAAACAAATCAAATTGTTAATTTAGGACTGAAAAAAGTTTAATGGCTCTACTTCTACCACATTGATAAAGTGCTAAAACTGCATAATTTAGTTGTTAAAGAGATTAAAATATTTAACTAAAAAATGAATTAAACACTTAATTATGCAGTAAATTATAAACTGGAGTCAATTGTTAAATCATGACATTTTACCCTTAAAAAGTTTGTAATGAAGCTAGTACACTCACATAGTTAAGGCACTAAAATTAATCTTCCCACCTTACCATTATGCTGAAAACTTAACTCTACTTGTGTGGGAAAATTACGAAATCAAGACTGTCAAATTAAGAAAGCATGTGTCCAGAAAAGAAAGGGATGAATTGATTAAAGGGGCTGAATTTTGTTCTTTTTTATTATTATTTATTGTTTTTGGCTTCATTTGAATAGGTGTTGGTAGACTTTAAGCTACTTTTTGTTTTTTTTCTTGTCTTTACTTTTAGTAGACTTACGTGAAAGGGTGGAACTCTCTCTCACATTCTCATTTTTTTATGTTTATTTTATTTCTTTTCTTTTAATTGGTGTAGGTTGGCAGACCAATGTGGACTTTTTATTGTTTTTTACTTAGCTTGGGTTTTAGGTGGAGATATTCGGTGGAAGCATGTGGTCTTTGGAATTGTTTTTTTTCTTTTTGGTGTTTTTGAGGAGTTCGGTGGAAGCTGAGGACTACAAGTCTCTCACGGCAGATGCATAAACAATAGGACATCATCATTCACGGATGCAAGTTAAAAGAAAATAACTCTCACACATGCATCAATCACGGCACCGCAGAAATCAAACGTGGACAATGACAGCAACTCACGGATGAAAGCACTTCACATGCAGACCTATAAAAGGCTAGAAGCTTAGAAAGAAAGGAGGAATTATTCAGGACTTAGACGGTGGCAGCAGAAGCCACTAGCTTTTTTTCTTTCCTATTTCTTTATTTCCGTTAGGCATTTTTCGTCTAGTTAGTTTCAGTTTTTATTACTTTGTTATGGTTTTCAATTTTATTTCCTTGTTATAGCTTCAGTTTTTATTACTTTGTTATGGTTTTCAATTTTATTACCTTGTTATAGTTTCAATTTTATTACTTTGTTATGGTTTCAATTTTATTTCCTTGTTATAGCTTCAGTTTTTATTACTTTGTTATGGTTTTCAATTTTATTACCTTGTTATAGTTTTTGATATGGTTCCACTTAGATTTATCTTTGTTACTAAAAATATCATGTGTAACTAATTACTAAAGCTTGGGTTGTGGAATGAGATTTAATTTATTTTAGATTCTAGTTTGATGCAATATTTTATTGTTTAATGTTGATTTCACTAAATTACTAGTCGGATTCAAATGGAAAATAGATTGCGGCTCTTGCTCTTGTTTTGTTGTTGACGTAAGGCACAACAAAAGCTTGAATTTATCAAGGCCTCTTTCGATTGATTATGAATATAAATTTGGCTAGTAAATTAGAGAATTTCTTGAGAAAATATTGCAAAAACTTGAGCCTAATTTTTTTATCTTCCGAATATCAATTCCTTGACTGGATTGTTAATCGAGAAATTATCTAGAATCCGAGATAAAAAGAATCTCAAACCCAACCCAAGTGTTTGTTAATTTGCCTTTTTTTTAGAAACTCTAAATTCAATTTCAATTATTTTTTTTGGCATAGCATTTTAATTTTATTTTCATCTCACATACTCGATTCATTTGTTCCTCACAAATCCTTTATACGCTTTGATAACCCATTGTCCCTGTGGAATACGATCCTGGACTTATCCTTGATACAACTTGACACTTCTGCACTTGGAAGCACATTCTAAATTGAGTCACACATACCAGGATCAATAATGCTAAGACAACAATCTTTCCAACACCTGGCCTCTCAAAATTACATGGGGCTCTAGTGGCAATGGGATATAATATACACAACATTTTCAACAGGGGAGGTGATTTCATGTAAATTTGTACATGCTAAATTTAGGGCCAATGTCCATCATAGCTTTTAAGTCTAAAATTTGTTAAATGTCACTTCTATGCATCTGGTTGATTTTAGCCATAGCTACTGCTTCCATTCATATTCTAACTTAACCAAATCATTGATGCAATTAGGGTTCTATATATTGAAGGACATTAAAATAGATCCAATGTGTGGTTATGTGCTTACTCTACAATGTTTTGTTTTGTGTTTTTTTTTTTTTTTTCAATCAATTCATATCATAATTAGAACCTAACTCCTTATTAAGCAAGCAAGAAGCCTATGCTTAATTGGTAGGGGTGTAACCGGTCTGGTTTTGGACAAAATCTAAGGCCAAACCAGTAAGAACCAATTTTGCATTTTTCAAAACCAATTACGCACCGGTTACCCTCTTAAATCGGTACTCCAATTTTATTGATTTCCGGTCCGGTTCGGTCTGGTTTTTCGTTTTAATAAAATACAATTTTGTCATAAAAAAAATCTATTTTAAAAAATAAAAAACTTATTTAAAAAAATTTGTTTTATTATAGCACAAGGCCTTTTCTTTGGAGTCAATATATATATAGCAACCCTTGATGCAAGGTATTAGAATATTTCCAAAGCTGATACCAAGATTATGGAAGACAATTACCAAGCACCTAGAATCTAGCTAGAACAATAACCAAAACCAGCTCAACCCATAAAGGGACTACATTTATATCAGCAAAACCATACCGAGGAGACTACATTCTTTTCTTAGCAACCAATCAACTAATGAGAAGTTCTTTTCTAGCTAGAACAATAAGCAAAACTCAATAGAAAATGTTAAATGGTACGTTTGTTTGGACTTTGGATACCAAAATAGAATGGGAAAAGTGATAAAAACATCAAATTTTAGTATACATTCTTTTTATTAGAGTTCTTGCACCCTCAAAATGGCATGTTGTACATGAAAAATCAAACAGATTTAGTTCAGACACTCAATCCAACCACCTTGCATTCATATGAATTTTTGTTATATGTGTATGAAATGCAAAGTTATAATAAAAGTGATACTATAATTAATATTAATTCTCAATCACGTCACATAAAAGAAAAAGGTCATCCAATTGATTTAAAGCAATCATGTGGTGTTTAAAACAATTTAAAGAGACCTAAGCATTCTAACCATATTTAAAAACACAAAAAACAAAAGGTAGTAAGATAAACTCAACAAATGAAAACTAAAGGTAGCTGATTGCCGATTGGTATATATGTGTTTTCACAATACCATTGTCTATCATGAGCATGCCAGTGGACACTAGATAATCTAAGATTCGTCAACCGTAAGGCCAAGGCAAGTACTTTCTCAGATTCAACACCATCAAAAGATTCAAAACCATCAAAAGATTCAAAACCAGAGAGAGAGAGAGAGAGCGAGAGAGAGTACCAATCGGCAATCAACGAAAAGACGCGACGGCGGGGATGAAGAGAACTTCAACGAAGTCACAGAGGGGCTGGAGAGGGGGGGATGCGATGGAGGGAGGGCTAGGGTTTTCCATTTTTGCCTTTTGGTAGAGGGGTGGGGAAGTGAAAACTGAAAAGGAAAAGTAAAAAACTAAAAGGGATTCAGGGGGGTTGGAGAAAAACCAACGTTGAAACGGCGCCCTTTGGATTGAAATTGGACCCAAATGGTGCCATTTTGGCACCAACACACGGTTTATTTTTTTTAAATAAGTTTGAGTTACGTGAAACTACTCAGTTTCAAAATGCACCCCCACCCCCCCCCCCCCCCCCCCCCCCCCCCCACCCCCACAAAAAAAGGGCTCTAGTGGACTTAAACGGCACCGTTTAGGTCCAATCTATACTAAACAACACCGTTTCTTGTTTGGCACATAAGATGTATTTTTAACTTGTGATTCTTTTATCTTTTTTGCACATAAATTAATTATTTAAATTAGTAAAATTAAAATGAAGTAAACTATTTAATGTGGATTGTTTAATTACCTCATTAAAAAAATAATTAATTATAATATGATGTTAAGTGCTAATTTGTTACTAACTTAGAGTATGTCAATGTATTATGATAATTGTCAATAACTCAATATATTAAACTTTTTAATTTTTGCATTTTGTATATGATTAATAAATAATTGTATATATTATAATACTAAATAACTATAGACTATACCAATACTAATAGTAATACTAATACTATATACTATACTAATAGTGATATTAATACTATATATAGTTATTGTGTTACTACTACATATAGTGTATATATATATATATATATTATAATGATATAGTGATATTAATACTTTATGTTATACATTATGGAACTTATATTATATATTATGTAATAATACATTGATACTAAATTATTACTAATACTGTATACTATACTAATAGTGATATTAATACTAAATAATAATATATGGTCATAGTGATATAGTCATAGTGATATTAATACTATATATGGTTATAATGATTTAGACTTTTAGTTTTAGTGAATCACTGATTAGTATAATTATATAATAGTATTAGACTATTAGTATTAGTATAATTATATATTAGTATTAGTTAAAGTTATAGTCTTTACTGATTAGTGTAACTACATATTAGTATTTGTTATAGAAATTTTAATTTAGTATAAATATATAAATAGTATTAGTATTACTATATCACTGATTCACTAAAAAAAGACTTATATTGATATAGTATTAGTATAATTACTAATACTATAATGATTTATATAGTTATTTATATATAGATTTAAAGTGAATTAATAATACTAATAGGCATAAAATGTAATTAATATACTAATATACATTAGTATGTATTTATCAAATATTCAAAAGGGATATGTTGATAATTTTAATTTATTAGGCTATAAAATGTTATTAATATATATATTTTTTATATTTAAAGCATATGATTAATTAAATTTTTATATTTAAGATTAAATTTTTATTTTATAAATTATAATAAAATTGTCTTATAAATAATTATAATTTATATATCATATATATATATATATATATATCTATTTAATTATATAGAAGTGGAGTTGTAAATTGTTTACGTGGCATTCAGCCCGCACTATTCGGCTTAATTGCAAAGCCAAGTTTCATTTGTACACTTTCCAAAGTCAAGCGGTGGTTTGCAAAGTTGCAAACCGTGCAATGGTTTGTCGACACACTTCAAAACAAATGGTCAAGTGGTGCAATGAATCATACAAATCAGAACTTGACGTCAACTCCAATCGTCACCTCTACTGTCCCTGAAAAACCGCTTAAAGAACCCACCCTTCTCGGAATCATTATCATCTTTCTCCGTCGACTTCCTGAAAAGCAATATATCTCGAATCTTTGAACCCATCTCATCCTCGCCCCTACTCTGCGAAAGGCCGGAGATCGGCGAGAAAGATTGTCGAGGCTATTGGGACAGAACTTGCCCAAACGATTCACCCATGAAGGCCTCTAAAGTACTCGAACATCGACGGGAGAGGAACCTAGCCAGCATTTTGCTTCTATCCAACGGTCACGATGAACAGTCATGGAGACAGAGGTATGGATGGGCATACAAAGGCTTACCTGCGTGAAGAAGGCAACCGATGATGGCGACGATGCACGACGGGGAGAAGGGGATTGAGCGATCTGTGAGAGAAAATTCTTGAGGGAGTTGAAAAATCGAAGTGGCACTGGGCTAGAATAACTTTGGGAGAAAATGAAAAGGAAACCGTTGGGGGTGGGGCGGAAAAAAGAAGAAAACTTATCTAAATGGAGAAGCGATTCATACTGCCCCACAGTGGAAAAGGAAAAATGTTGCAGTTCTCAGCGTTCATGACGCAGTACCCATGGTCGAAGAGGACGATTCCAGCGTCGTTTCTGCTTCCCTCTCAGTGGCCACAACCCCACAAGGAGGAGCTCCTTCTCGCCATGGAGGAGCCCGATTTCGATGAAAAGGTACCTTTCACCTAACCCCTTTTTACTTTAAAGATTAAAGCTTGGTTTCCAACAAAAGTTTTAATCTTTTGATCTCTTTGTGAGGTTGCAGTCAAACATTGCCTTCTGGGTTTTGAAAGATTTAACGGAAATTGCATTCTCATGTAACAGTTCGTAATTTCTGACGTCATTCTCATTGTAAAGGATTAGAGGATTAGGTCTAATTACATTGGTACCATACGCTGGAGACAATTCTAATTATGATTTGGATTTGAAATTAATTTTTTATGTCACCTAAACCACCATCTGCACACAATCAAGTGTAAGAAGGCTTTAGTTTGAAGAACTGATCGTTAAGAGTTTTGCTTTGCATGTGTGAGAGGCTTTGTAAACTTATAATCCGGTGAGTTTTGTTCACTGATCCAGTATTTAACAGGAATTCTTGATCTACCTGGATATGTTTTTCTGAATTAAATGCATGAGACTTTATTGGTTTGGTTTTTACATGTGAGCCTCCATAATCCACATGCTAGATTCAAAATATGATACTGTATAGGTTAGTTAAAAGTTTAGAACTTTGGATGTTTCATCAGATTGCTATAGCTGATTTCATAGTCTTAAACTAATGTCGCGTCCAAGTTATTTAATGTCGTAACTTAGCTGAACAAGCGGGAAGAGTAAAATCGGCAATGTCTATGAATTGTCTCCTCCAATTTCTTCTGTATTCCTTAAACATTTTTATATTGATGGGTGAAATCTACCCCGGCTCTTGCTCTTTATGATTATTACTATCGTACACAATGTAAAATTAATCTACCAGATTAAAATGATGATCTGAACAAACATTATGAACTGTTGTGGTGAGGATGATTAGTTGGACTTGAGTAGTGTTAAAGGTTCATATGCGGTTGTATCTGTAATTTTCTCCTAACGTAGAGTGTGGTAACTGGGGGATATGTTTCGAAGAAAGCATATACCATTCCAGTTTCAGTCCATTTTAAGAAGATTGTAAAAGCTGCCCTCCAATTTAAATTGTTAGGAATGAGACTTCTCTATATGCAGTATTTTCCCAAAAAAAAAAAAATTAAAGAAAGTTTCTGTGACGTTGAAATAGTCTTTAGATTCTATTTGACTTCATAGATGTTGGTAGAGTGGTGAAGTCCTGCACTTACAGAGTGCTAAGTGACAAGCCATTTTCTCTAGATTTCTAATTGCCTTCCCTTGAACTGTTTAGTTTCCATTAGGATGGCATTTATATCCATCATACTCAGCATTTACAGTGGAGAAATTTGTTATTTTCTCTGTAAAAATTCAATTTTCATTCCCATAACTAAAGTGCTGGCTGTACTAACACAGTTTCAGAAATGGTACAAAGGTGATTTTGCTCTGTTTCCTGTATGCAGTTTGTGAAGGATAACCATAACCATTGTAGTTGGATATGATCCTTTATATCTAGATATTTAATTGGGTCATGATTAAACACATTCTGCACCTTTTAGTTTTAATCCATTTTTTCTCTTTTGATATTTACTACTTATTGGCTATTGATATGCATTAGCTTGTGTTGGTTAGGCAAATGCGAGTTTGAGAGTCTGGTGAGTAAATTATACTCTATGACCTGTAATATAATTTGTTTTTAAGTAGAATTGATGTGGACTTATATTTAACATCATTTATCATTTTTTAAGGTGTTGTGTTTGGTTTTGGCTTGCTAGAAGGCTTAAAATTTCATTAATTAAATTTGAATCACTTACATGGACAGACTTTGCAAGTCTTTGGTAAAACTCAAGTTATATTACATCTTTTAACATGGTTCGATGTTACTATCACAGTCCACGTAACATGCGGTTGTTTATAATCTTTTAAGTTATTATATTTGACATTGTAGCAGTTGACACATCTATAAAACTAGGTGGGAAAACACTGTAGAAAGTAGTTTTTAAATGAAAATAGCCTAACAAAGGATTCTCTATTACCCTCTCGCTGAGCACATAACGATATTTGTGAAGAAAAGCAACAAGACATTAGATTCTTTTTGGGTAGGAACCTTGCTTACATTTCTTATTTTTAGTGAATGTTACTGCCAAACTTCAGGGCCTTTTCAAGTGATTTTGCAGTTGGCTTCAGTGTTTGTGCTTCTGTGTTGGGTTAAGTTTAGTAATTTGTTGTTCTAAATATATGGTGTATGCTGCTGTAAGAATGAAACGTTGGGAAATTTTATTTCCAGAACAATTTCAACTGGCTTCGTTTCCAATATTATTTACATGAACTAAACCAACATATAGCAGAAGGCCAGAGAATGTTATTCAATCCAGTAAAATGAGGAAAAATAAAAAAGTTCATATGTATAAAAGAGATTCAAAAGTACATTGAGTTTAAGTACTACAATAATCCCAATGAAAATTTCATCCTTCTTCTCATATGTACCTAACGAAAATTTATATGAGCATACATTCATCTATTTCAGACTAGGAATAATCTTTTTAGATGCATACCAAATTATTCACTCATAGCACATTGCTTTATAGGTATTCACTCATGGCACATTTTAGAATCCTCTGTCAAAGATATGGCTGCAACTAAATTCTCCAGGAAAATTAATAGTTAAAAAATATGCATTAGCTTTTGTTGGTTAGGCAAATGCCAGTTTGAGAGTCTGGTGAGTAAATTATACTCTTATGACCTGTAATATATATAATTTGTCTTTTAGTAGAATTGATGTGGACTTATATTTAACATCATTTATCATTTGTTAAGGTGTTCAATCATTTATCATTTGTTGAACAGTAGACTGCTATATTATTCTTTACTAGAAATATAATGATTAAAATGTTTTATACATAGACATTTATTAACGATACTAACTTTATTTCAGGAAACCATTATTGACATCAATCTCGACATCAACTCAAATACAAATGAAGAGGATCATAAATCTCAGGCTACATCATCCAAGAGGAGAAAATTTCAAAAAAACTATTAATTGAACATTCGTGTCTCATACTAATTGTATCTATTTTACATTGTTTTAAATTGAACAACCATATATATATATATATATATTACATTTTTAATATTGGAAATTGACCATAAAATATTTATTAGTAAAGTGAACTCTTTTATATGTGCATGTTCCATTTTATATATTGATATACATTTTATTAGTAGTCATTGAACCATTTAGTTATAAAATTCAGCATAAATAATGGTCTGTGCATTGCGCATGTTGGTTTTATGCTCGTTATATATAATATAAATATATTATATATAATATTTTTTAAAAATTAAAATATATATTAAATACAACCAGTCCGATCCGGGCCAAAAATGTCTGGAATCGAAACCGGACCGGTTCTGGCCGGTTTTTCATTTCCGGAAACCGGTTTTGGACTGGACTGGTCCGAGGCGGTTTTTTGGAATTTTTTTTTACACCCCTACTAACTGGCCATGAGTCTTTATAAAAGGGTTGGGATGGTGGGACTCAAGCTTTAAGACATCTTTCATGAAAGAAGAGACAAATATCAACAAATTATAAGGTCATTGACAGCTTAATTATCGACTTCTAGACATCCTTAATGAAAGAAGAGATAAATATCAACAGATCAGGAAATAGACTAGATTTAGCATAGTTGACCATGAATATACTTCTTTGTTCTACTTCCACCAGGAAATAGACTATATTTAATTAGTTGATCATGAAAAACTACAAATCACGACCCAACCAAAAAGTACGAATCACAAACCAAAAATCATTGTCCATCCATTAGTCTATCAAAATCAAGGAATCGAAATGAGTATTAAAAGCCAATTCATGAGTGTCATAACAGTCCTCTAACAGTGAGTATCGAGAAGGAGCAAGTAATTTTACCCAAGGGTTTTTTGGTTGAAATATGCAAGATGAGGAAGGACTCTAGGGCAAAAAACCACTCACCTATCTGTCGAGATGTAGATTCACTCCATTGATATTGATTCTAATGCAGGGAAGATGAGGGAGTTAGCAACAGAGTAGTGTAATTGCGTGCAATAGACACCCAAAATCAAGAGAAAATGCCCAAAACGGAAATGAAGCAAAGAAAAGCACATATGCACTTGGGACGATGAGAAAAATATTGGGATGATTTTGTGAAATCCTTCAACAGGATTTTGGACAGTGGATAGAACAAAAATAGTGAAGAGGAGAGGGAGAGTAGGACAAACACTTGCGGAGAGAAGGAAGCTCGATTGGGAAACAAAATTTCGAGGGAAAGAGGGAGGCCGTGTCTGACGTTTATTCATTAAAAAATTCTTTGGTCTTTATATAGTAGAGAGTAATATATGATTGCCGAGTATGACATACCATTGCTAAAAGTCATATATTTTTGCATTTGGACAATGTACCGATCCAACCCAATAATTCTAAAGTTGATATATTAATAATTTTTATTGGACTAAAATTATATTTAATGTGCCATATTGGATAAGCCCACGAGCGATAAATTATTTGAAATTGATTAGTAGTTTTAATTAATCTCAATAACTAGGTTAAATCTCATTTATTATTTATTAAACAAGTTAGATTCCTTTTAGAATTTAAATACTAGCCATTACAAATTTATTTCAATTTAAAATCATCGCTGATTGAAATTTCCTATGCAGTCTCAGCCACTGCCAATTCTACATTGAATGAACTATTAGATCATGTTTTTAAATTCAAACTCTCTTCTTGAATTGACCAAATCAAACTCGAACTTGAACTTGTTGGCATCCTATTCCAACAAGGATATAACTCTACAAGCCATCTTCACATTAAAACTCTTTAACCGAGTCCAACTCAAACTGGTTGTCACCCTCCCCCAAATCTCTCTATCTTCCTTCCACGTGTTATTTGGGAAAAGAATTGTAAACCTCCCAATTTAGCACCATGATCGATTTTGTGTCGGACATTTTAGGAAGCAACACTAAATGGTAAGTAACATGATCATACACTTACACGTATGTATGGTAAACGACATGTCTTTTATAAAAATATTATACATGTATGCTCTCCATTGGAAGCTCCTTCTTATGTACCCAAGTCATGATTTTATGATGTGAGTAATGCATCAAAAAATTTATGAAAATTCATGATTTTATGTGAGAGTTATGCATTAAAATATTTTTTGAAAAACCATGCATGATTTTATGTAAAGATTTATGCATTAAAATACTTTTGAAAAATCATGATTTTATGTGAAAAAACATGTATCACGACATTTTATGAAATATGCAATTTCACTTGAAATCTATGATATTATAAGTATACAAGTATGATTAGGATGAAGTATGAATGATAAGATATGTAACGACCTATGTTATGATATGAAAATAGTACCATATGTTATGGACATATTGTATTGCCAGGTTGTACGTGTTGGTAGTGTACCCAGTGTTCTTTCTTATGTACGGATTCCACAACCCGCAGCTAAAGACGGAGTTGGAATCTATTTAGATTTGCTAACTCTAACTCATGGGGGTCAACATTGGGTAACGACCTATGATAAGTGAAAGATAAGTTCATGTTCATATTATTTACGTATGTATTTATAAGTATGCATATTTTTTAAAAAAAACCCAATGTTTATTATATTTATTGTATGATGTGTTTCTTATTGATTATTCAACTCATTTTTGTTTGTTTTTAGTTTCTTTAACCTTCCCATGTGATGATCTTTACGAGTATGAGACCTTTCTTGACCCCGAGAGGCGAGGCAAAAGCCTAGACAGATTATGCTATGATTAATATTATGATTTTAATTTAATACTTTACTTTGATAAGCACATGAGACTTTAGTGATTTTAAATAGAGTTAGTCTACATACAGTCCCCATAGAGTTAGTGATTTTGGAGACTGCTCATGCAAACTCATATAGTTTATGTTTAAAACAAATTTAAAATTACAATAATATATTTTTTAAAATGATTTTTTTTTTCCTTTTACCCAATTCATCAATGGGACTGCACACAGTCTCTCACTCAAGGCTGCAAATAAAATTTCTCTTTTAAGTAAGTACTTCCATAGACTCTCTTTTGGATTTTAAATATTTAAATAAGATGAAATTTATTTATTTATAAGGAATCTGTCGTATCTGGTGCTTTGTTAAGAGGAAAAGTTTTTTAGTCAAAATTTAGTCGCATACTGGTTTTCCAAAAAATTTTAAAAATGACTTTATGGAAATGTTGTTACAGATAATCCAATGCATGTAATTTTCTGTAAAATGAGTCAAATTTTGCATTTAACTGGCATTGGATAATCCAATGCCAGTGCTCTGACATTTGGTAGTCTATTATCAAGTTTTTGTCTTTAAACTGATTTTAGGACATTTGACTGGCATTGTGCTCTGACATTTGGTAGTCTATTATCAAGTTTTTGTCTTTAAACTGATATCCTAAAATCTGCTCTACCGCTTCAAGAGTCAAGACTGGTTTTTTATTCCATCTCGGACATCTGTTTCCTCCAAACTCAAAAATGGTGTCCATTCTAGCTTTTATCATCTACATTCAAATTTAGGACAGAGCAATTTTTTTATGATATTAAATTACAGGAAGTTGTTTATTGCGAGAGATTTCAGCAAATCAAGTAATGGTGGAGATGAGTCACTGGATAGATGGGGTGGGGACTCGGAACCAGGTTAATCGTATTGGATACAATTTGCAGCCCAGCACAGAGAAATTACAACTCACTTCCACATAGCATGATCTGAAAGCAACGTAAATTCGGAAATCTAGAATTCTGTTAATAAGAAAGTTTAATGCTGACCTATGATTTAGTGCCGGGATAGTTAAAGAGATTATCCCTTTCTATATTTCATCGAAGGATTGATGAAATGAAAATTGACTTTTTAACACCAATAAACCCGACCCAATGAATCTTTTGATGAGTAAAATTGTGATTATATGTGCAAAGCTAGAACATATACTGTGTTTTTTTTCTCTTCTTCTCCTTTTTTTGGGGAGAGAGAGACAGATCTGCTTCACAACTTCACAAAATTCTTCATTACTCACGTTCTCTCCACAGTTTAGATTCCCTAACTTAAGGCTGAAGCTAGAACAAAATTTTCGCAACAAACAGTAGGAAAAAGCAGAAGGATGCTTCGCATATTTCTGAAGGATCGTGGCTGCATCATCAAATACAAATACAACAAACAGTCTTTAATGCAGCCTATAAAAGAACACCACTCAACATCTTCCAAAAAACTCCATTAAGGCTAAAAGAAAAAACCCATGGAACTAAGAAAAATATCAAGGTCATCAAGGATCGAATCTGTAATGGTAACTTAACCAAAGTACGAATTTGGAAGACTAACCATTTTCAACAAGGATTCTGTCGTTCTGTGCCATATAGTCCGGCAGCACATGAAAGCAAACCAAAGTAAGACCAAAGGAGAAGTTGTCTCATATTTTGGTTCAGCAAAGACAAAAGTTAAGTCAGGCACTGCAAATTTCAATTAGTAAAAAGCTAAACTGCCCATCATACAAAACTCGGCAAATTAACCTTCCATTGCTACTGTTCATTTTAGGTTCATTGTCACTGTGAGTCGAAATAGCCTCAAAAACTTAAACCAAACAAGGACCATATTAGCATATACAACAAGATGAATGATAATCAAAATGGGATTAAAAAAAAAACCTGAAACACATGTCAAGCACGGCGTTTACTCAGTCGCCAAGAATTAGGCTCATGATATCTGTCATAAAGCGGTTCGATTCTTTCTTGCCGTTTGCGCTTGCTCATCTTTGTAGGATCTACCACTTTGAAGAATCTTGGTGCCAGTTCCACGAGCCATTTAGGATCTATAACTGTGACCTCTCGCATGTACTCTTTTGTGGTCATCACAAGCTCATTGTAGATGACCCAGTCAGGTTGTCTCTGGAAAAGAGCACTGCTAGGATGGATATAGACTGGCTGGTTCTCAACTAAGGTCCTATAGCCCTCCTGTGGGTCTTTTCTAGCAGCATGGAAAAAGAATCCGGCAGTAATTGCCTTCCTGATCTTTGTAAAATTCCTTCCTGCACTCATGACGTCCAATTTATATCTGCAGCGCAACAACAATTATCGAGTCAATACAAAACAAGTAAGCTCTACCGCTGGTGGCATTGCAAAAGCTACAAACAATTATGTGCTTACTGCTTCATCTACAAAACCAGCAGAATAGACATAGCAACCATATAATCATATTATTAAAAGGCACTGCAAGGATATTGCCGCATCAAAGAATTTGGAATTCACTCATACAGCATTTACTGCCAATTTAGTGACAAACTAAATGGATGGTATTCAAAGGGTAATCTAAAATAAAACCATCTACAAGCAAGCAACTAATCACTCATGAAAAGTCCTGATGAATTAGGGCAGCTGCGCTCGAAGAAATCAGAAGGAAGCACTAGAAGGAAAGCTATAAGGCAGGAAACAATTCTATAGCTGAGAAATAGTAAAAGAAAAAGGAAGACCATACTTGTCCATGATGGTGAGCAGCTGTTTCCTTACATCCTGTGCCCTCCTCAATGATCTAGACTGCACAAAGTTCTCAAAACACCATGGCCCAGAAAAGTTATTATTTTTCCAAGCATCGTAAACCGTAAGTAATGTCAGATGGTCTCCCTCTGGCTGGAAAAACTTGGCCCTCTTCTGGTCTGCTTGGGCTTGTTTCTCCCTAGGCCTGTAGAAGATATTGCCAGTTTGAATCATTGCAATGATTGTCAAAATCTCATCACTGCATCCAAGGTCCACACTGGCCAGTAGCATCTTAGATAATGGCGGTTCAAGTGGAAACTCTGCCATTTTCCGGCCCAATTTGGTCAGAAGACCCTCCTCATCAAGAGCTCCTAGACTGTACAGCTGTTCCATAGCAGAAATGAGGGCCTGGGGTGAAGGCGGATCCATGAAATCAAAAGACAGAAGATCATTTATCCCCATAGCTTTCATATTAAGCGTAGTGAACCCAAGATTTATCCTCTGGATTTCGGGAATTGAGGTTGGGGACATCTCATTGCGGTATGCACTCTCAGTGTAGAGGCGATAACATTTCCCAGGTCCTGTACGCCCGGCACGCCCAGCTCGTTGCTTTGCTGATGCTTGTGATATAGGAGTTATGACCAGTGAATCAAGCCCTTGTTTAGGATTATACACATTTTGCTTCGCAAACCCAGGATCGATTACGTAAAAAATCCCATCTATAGTCAAAGATGCCTCGGCAATATTGGTAGCCACAACCACTTTTCTCTTACCTGGAGGGGCAGGTTCAAATATCCTCGACTGCATTTCACTAGGAAGTGCACTATATACCGGTAGAATAATCAATTCTGGAACATTTTCACCTAGACCTTTCATCCTCTCATAAAGCGATTGGCAGGCAAAATCAATCTCCTCCTGACCAGTCAAGAAGAGAAGGATGTCTCCTTCAGGTTCCATCAAGTGGATTTGTAGCACGGTAATTAGAGCTGCATCTAGATAATCACTTTCTGGCTGTTTGGTGTAGAGTATCTCCACAGGAAAAGTTCTACCAGGAATTGTAAATATATTACAGTTGAAGAAATACCCTGAAAACTTCTCCGCATCCAGTGTGGCAGAAGTGACAATCAAGCGAAGGTCAGGTCTCCTTTTTACTAGTTGCTTTAGTAATCCAAAAAGAACATCAGTGTGTATGGTTCTCTCATGAGCTTCATCAAGCATAATAACAGAGTACTGAGAAAGGTTCTCATCAATCAGAATTTCCCTCAGAAGCATGCCGTCCGTCATATACTTGATGACGGTATCTGGACTGGTACAATCCTCGAATCGAATAGCATACCCAACTTCCTCCCCCAACCGACAACCAAACTCTTCAGCAACCCTCTTTGCCACAGACATGGCAGCAACCCTACGGGGCTGAGTACAACCAATTTTTCCCCTAGTGGTATATCCAGCTTCTGCAAGATATTGAGTTACCTGAGTTGTCTTACCCGAACCAGTCTCACCAATAACAACTAAGACCTGGTTGTCATGCACAGCCTGAATGAGTTCCTTCTTTAATTTGTAGATTGGCAAGCTCTGCCTTTGTTCCTGAATGGAGAGCTTTGACCTCTGCCCAAAACTGATGGATTTTCCATAAGCATCCTTCTTCCATTCAGGCATGTCATATGCCGATAAACCAACACCCCTGAGCTCCTGTGCTAGATGCCTCTCACCCATATCTGGCATTGGGTCTTCCCATGGACGATTGAGATCCTTTGGAATAGAATCAAGCATAGTTCGCTGTTGCTGTTCTCTTACTTCTCTCCGCTCCTTTATCAGCGCAGACTGAAGTGCAGCTGCACGACCCAAAGACCCTTCTGGGTTCTTGAAAATCTTAACAGGTGACATATCCATTGAATACCGGCTTTGCCCGTGCAAGAATGCGGGCTCATCCTCGTTCAGTTCAATCTCAAGCTCCTCCTCAGCACCCTCTTCTTGATATAGCACTCCATCTCCTTCCTCATCATATGTGGGAAAATCGGTAACACTCAAAACACCAGAAGCAATCAATTGCTTTGCTTCCCATATTTCCGGTGAACTCATCCTCTTTAATGGTCTACGTGAGGGGACTGCATCTTCCTCCTCAAAAATCCTAATCCCTGAAAGACCCGTCCTAGTTGCTGGCCCCTCCTTCGACCCGCTAGATGGATTCGTCCTATGCGTATCGTCCATTGAGCTCTTCTTCAACGGAAGCAAATCCTTGCCAGTATTCTGATCGACATCCCTCATCGAAAGACTCAGTTTCTGACCTGACACCGAAATCAGCTTCACATAAACTTCCTGATCCCGTTTCACCACATCCTTGGCATTAGCAATCCGCCGAGTTGCAATCTGTGAAACGTGAACCAAACCCTCCTTCCCCTTCAAATCAGTCAATTGCACGAAGCAGCCCGAGTCCATCACCCTTGAGACCCTACCCTTGTAAACCTTATACAATTCGGGCTCATCGGATTTATACCGCCCATGTGAACGATCTTTACCTCCTCCCGCATAATCTTCATTTTCACCATTATCTCTATTAACCAAATCCTCATCATTTCTCCCATTCTTCTCGTGTCGATCCCTGTGCCTTTCCCTACTCCTGTAATCCCTTCTACCATCATCATCACCATCGATATCTCTGTCTCTATGCCTCTCATCTCTATCATGTCTATCCCTGCGCCTATCTCTTCTGTCTCTGTCTCGGTCCCGGTCTCCATCTCTGTCTCTGCCTCTGTCCCTATCTCTCCTTCGATGTCTATTTCCTTCTTCGTGTTCTTCCCCGTCTCTACGTCGCTCCCGTGCCTCCAATTCGATTTCTCTCTCGATCTCCTTAGCTCTCTTTCTATCATCCGCAATCGCCAGCGCCGAATACTTGGGCTTCTTACCATCCGAAGCGCTCTCATTCTTCGACTCCTTGTCGGAATTCTGCTTCGGAGGAAGAATTGCGTGTATAATCGTCAGAAGCGTACGGACAAAGTAGTCGGGCATCTCGGCCCCGTTTTCCTTTAGTTTCGCATCGAACTCATCGACGGTCTCACAGTTACGGCCCAATTCCGTAATGAATTCGGCGAGAACTTTGTCCCCGAACCCTAGATGCGTTTCAAGTTCCGAGCAGACCTTGGAGACGAGCGAGAAGTATTCGAGCTTCTTCAAGCCGTCGTCTTTGGAAGCGGGGGCCATTGTTAAAGATACAGAAATGAAAGGGATTCAATAAGAAAAACAATCGAAATGTGTGGGACTTATGGGAATTAGGGTTTACTGCGGGCCCGATTTTCGGGACTCTTCTGGACAAGCAGAAGAAGACATAATCGAAACCCTAATTTACTGCGTCTGAACTCAATTGAAGCGGAGGACAAAAACGCAACGTTTTGGCTGTACCGAAGTTCTGAACAAGTCGTCGTGGGAATAAGCTAATTATTTTGAGATAGGAGTTTCGTTGCGTATAACCAAAGTACCATATTAATTTACATATTAATATTATTTTTTTTATAGTACTTTATCATTTTACATATTAATACTATTGTTTTATATTCAAAATTTACATTGATACTGATTTTAATAAAATCTACTTTTAATCAATTACATCATATTAATATATATATTAATATACAGTTATGTTTTGAAACTAAATTTTTTCTTGAGATATACAACGGGCATTCTGATTACTGTTCGTATTTTTTTATTTTTTGTATAAATATATATATATATATATATCAAAATTACTTGGTGCTCTTCTACATCTTCTACCTAGGCTCCTCCACTTCTGGATTGGATAAACTAATAACAGATTCTAACTCCTAAGCTGCGGCAAGTTTGTCTTTTTTTTTTTGACATAAGCGGTAATTTAATATGCTAACTTGTTACAACTGGTGTTACATGGAAGAAAAATGATTTATAAAGTTTTAAAATATACAAATCCTACGTAATTGATTTGGAAACAAATGAAAAATAATAAAGTTGGACGAGATCCTCGTATTCATAATACATATATTGCATACTGATTACATCTCATCTCAACATTTAATGAAACCTAAGACTTCATCTAATATTATTATTATTATTTTTGATAAGTTCATCTAATATTATTATTAATAGATCTTACCATGTATTTAGATACTAATTTAATCACGCAGACAAAAGTAAGATTTCTATCATCTTGTAAGCAAATCCTATATTTTGAAGATTGTAAATATTAATAGATATTAAAATCATAAATAGAAAATTCTGCATAAGCTCTCATCCAACTTCTGAACTTCTATCTCACTATGATAAGTAACCTTTTTTTTTCATTATTGAAAAGCCATACAGAATGATAAAATGAAAAGGCTTAATGCCTCTCATTCTTATTACTTTTCAATATGAAATTTTGAGTTTTTCTTTAGAAAAAATATAGAATGATACAAGAATAATAAAAATGCCCGACTTTGAATAATTTAATGAAAGTACTATGATAAGTAACATTACTCAATCAAAAACCCAAGTGAATCAGAATATATATAATATACGTGTGCGCAAGCGGGTGATACCTGTTACCCAGTTATCAGCGTCAATGAATGCAACTAATGGGTAAATATCATGCGTGCATATTGCAAGCATCAGGAAGGAACAACACCACCGGCATCATTGCCATAATTAAAACCTCAATATCACAAAATCAAAGGGGAGAGAATTTCACCTTCATTTCCTACAGGTGTGATCTCCAACCCCCTCCTTCCCTTCTCTCTGTTTGGTTATTCCATGACATCCCGGTGGCTGGTAGAGTGATTCACCCAATTTTTAACTCTAGAAATAAATGTATAAACCACCATTTAGGGTTTATTATTGATATAAAAAAAAAATATGCATCTCCTTCGACAATTATGCAGCTAGCCACAACAAGCTAGCTATCTTCCACTGATAAAAGGACATCATGAGCCAACAAGTACCCGAAAAGCAATTTTCATCTTATAAAACAAACACAATCTCTTTTTTCCTGCCATCAACCCAAAATATGTAACGAGCAACACAGTCCATCAGTGATGAGCCTTGGCTTGAGCTTTTTGATGTGATTTTGCCTTTGCCTGGCAACGAAGAGGGAAGAGAAATGAGTCATAATTTTCAACAAAACTGCAGTATTAAATCTTATTTTTCCATTAGATATCCGCTTTTGAAGGAGAAGGATAAGAATAAGGAGAAGAGATTATAAGGGAGGGAAAAAGAAATTTAAAAAACCACAATCATTACAATATAGGTGAGAAAAGTCACACTTCTCGAAAACAGAATAGGTGTTCTTTACAATACAGTAGGTGCAAATTGGGGTGCTGAATACCGGAAGTTTGGAGGTACCATTGCAAAACGGGTGATTGGTTGGGAGTTAAATAGTGCATAGCAATAAAATTATAAAACAACAAAATGGCAGTGAACTTATACAAGCACCACATGTAAAAATGAAAAGAGAGTTTGCAGCTCTGGAAAATCGGAAAGCTGTAAAAATTATTATTTTTTTATTAGTTTAAATCAGTAAGTACTATAAAGTTTTCACATTAAATACTGCTGTTTTGTGGGGGCCTGGGACATTGTATCCTCTCTTGAAATGGTGCCTAAATAGGCATTATCTTAATTCTGTCAACAGAGCATTATCAAAAGAAAGTTTTATAATCCACAAAACAATCCTCAATAGACAGACCATTCTTTTGACTATCCCATCTTTTTCACATCCCTTTCCCCTTAGCAACCTAAGTATCTCCACCAACTTAAATTAGCTCCATATCACAATGAATCAACACTCTGAATCTTGAATTTAATTTCAAGAGCAGTTAAAATGTGAGCACAGCTGCTCTGGCTAGCACAACTTCTAGATCCAGCGCATAATAAGGCAGAGGCCAATTGCTTTTGGTGCTTCAAGCATGTAGACCTCCAAGCATGGCCCACTGAGATTTTTTTATTTTATTTTATGTAGGCATCCAAAATTAAGTGCCAAGAAGACTTTCATAAAAGTCATCAATTGGGCTGCAAATGATGAAGATGAGTTTAACCAGAGTTCACAATGATGCCTTACATAAAAGTTTTCCATGTCCTTCATCATGAAGAGTTGCGAATGATCGTGGCTCTTTTTTTTTGGTATGGAAGATGAGTTAAACCTTAACAGAGTTCACAATGATGAGGGACATACCACACAAGGTGTTTTAGCTGAGCAGGAATTCTTGCCTCTCGGTTGGGTTTATCCCAAAAACGTATTCTAAAAATTAGACTAGCTCCCACTCTAAAAAATTAAATCCATACTGTTCAACAATCTCTATGTTTGGACAAAAGCTCGCAACAGCCCCCAAGTTTCCAGCCTATTAGATTTTGAGAATTTTTTTATCCTTCTCTCTCCTTGCTAGTATGGTGTATCCTTTGGTATACTTCCTATGTACTTGGGTTGCACCCTTCCATGACTTCAAGAAAATTAGCATTACTAATAGATAAAAAATTATATATAGAGGACTGGGCTAGCCTGCATCTTCTCCCCTCCTTTTACGAATGTTCTCTGAATTTAACATGTTCTTTTTTTTTTTTTGATGTCAGGGAACCTCTCCAAGGCAGGGCCCTTTGGACCCACCCCTACAGAATAAACCCCGGTCCCGTGCACTACACCCTCGGAAGTTTCCCTACACGGAACTGGTTAAATCGCTGGCTTTTTCACCAGGGGGTGTGGCCCCAAAGAATTGTTTGCACCCATGAGGTGTTGAACCTTGAACCTAGAAGGGAGTGAGACCCCAAGACCAAGGCCTTCACCACTTGGGCCAACCCCTTGGGGTTGAATTTAACATGTTCTTTAAACATACAATCTCCAATATGTAGGCTTGGCTTAACAAAGTGTCATCATGTAATCCGAATGCTCCACCTCCCCCATCCCTCCCCCCAAACCCACTCCTTCTCCACAAATGTACTGTCATCTGTTATCAACTACCATGATCCATGAATCTTTTTTTGATAAGAAAGTATAAATCAACTACCATGAATCTTACTTCAAAGCATGTATAAATGTTATTAGCTGATGTATTGCACCATATACAGCAAAATATCAAACTGAATTCGCATTTATACTTATTGTGGGAGTTCACTTGGACAATGAATTCATATTCATACTTACACAGTAAAAAATCCGCACTCTTTTTTCCTCTGCCATTGTTCACTTTCTTTAATACAAAAGTTCTTTCAAAATATTAAGTAATATATCAATACTTTTGAAGACAAATTATACTATTTTATAGGCTAAAAGAAAATTATCAAATTTTAAAAGGCACAAAATATATACAAATTATGAAACTGGTTTTTTTATCAGTAACAAATTATGAAACTGATTTAGGTGTCTATTACAAAAGAATTGAGAGAGGTTGTTTACATGTCATATCCTGTCGTAACAATGAAAAATGGATCATGCCAAAAAAGAGTACCAGTGTGTATGGAGTGGTATTAATGCCCCAAACCTTACCAGTTTGTTTTTGTTTCAGAATAAATTAAAAATGGATCTTTTAGAAATGAAATAACTATAATCTGATAACATAAGAAAAGTAAGCATTCTGCTGACTTCTCAAGAGAAAAAGTAACTTCCATCCTGTAAAGGTTATACTATATGTCAAAAATATATAATTGAATCTAAAACAATGTTTGTTTTTAATCGAGTGATCTAACTAGACCATAAAACATCATTCAGAAAAAAGGTCTCGTCATGTAATGTCTTCCAAAAACCATCTGAAAGAGAATGGAAACTTGAAACATCAATGCCACTCCATAGATACGGCTTTAAACCATGGATATCTCCTAAGTTTTCAGTCAACCTTTATAAATTTGCAACTTGTAGCAATTTCGCATGCAGATGCGCTAACTGCAGTACCAATTCTTTGGAACGTTAGCTACAGCACCACTTCTACAAACAGTTAAAACAGACAATTTTGGACTAGATCCAACCAGGGAGGAGCACACATGGCAAAATATAAAATTAAGTAACAAGCAGCATTCATTCATGAAAGCACCTTGAGAATCTTAAGCTTCAGGCTTCCATAGACCACGCCGAAAGTGAAGGCTGATGCACGAGCCACCTGCAAAGAATGATGAAATCAGATTTCCCATCTTAAGGTTTCCATTCTCTAAAAATCAACTAAACGTTAAAAAAAACCATTTGACTATAAGGAAGCACGAAAACACTACAAACTTGATAGAATTCAAAATAAGATTTGATGAAAAACTGAGAGGTGAAGATTGGAGAAATACCAGGGCGAGAGTGCTGGTGCCAGAATAAGGGCCTGGAGGCGGCGCCATGATCTCAGACCGAAAATGGTTGAACTTGACAAGTCACTGTGGAAAGAAACCCTAATCGGAGCAAAGTTATCAAGTTCCAGTCCTCTCTAGTATTTGATCCCTGTGAATGTGTATCGCGAACTCGAAGGACATTTGTGGATAATCGGGTTTATTAAAACTTGAAAGAGCATGTAGACCCGCACAGTTTTGACCCGTACCATTTGGGCCCAAACTCAAAAGGAATGGGTACGGCAGGGGATGTAGCCCGACAACCACCGAATAAGGTAAAAAAAAAAATTTATTTATTTTTTATTTTTTATTATTCATTTTTTATATTCTTAAATATTTTCTAAAAAATAAAAAAATTCACAATATCATTTTTTTTAAAATAAAAAAAGAAAATACTTTAGCCACAATTGAATTATACACAAATATGCCCACAAATTGATATAACTTGATGTGGTTCGTCAGATTGTAAAATTATTTTTATTACAAAGCAGATCTAACAGATTTCATGAAGTCAGATCAGTTTGTGGATTTATTTTATATAATTTCTTGTGTCTGTAGCAGTTCTCAATAAAAAAAAATTCATAATATTATTAAAAAATATTTTCTTAATCACTAAAAAAAAAATCATATTTAGAACACAAATTCAGAACCCAAATTCGGTCCCAAAACATTTCTCTAAAAGGAATAGTTAATGTTATTATTAAATTAATTGAGTTATTCTACTTACTATCCATACACTATATATTTATTATAGAAAAAAATAAAATAAATTCAAAGATATATAGTGTGTGAGATGCTAAATAGAGTTATTCTTTTACTTATCATTTGAATTTTGTCATTTTCTCACATCTATGGTTTGGTAACTTAAAATCTCAATACTGAATAAAAATTCAATAATGTGAAGATAAGTTGATGTGATTGAAAAAATAAAACATAATATAAAAAATAAGAATTCTTCTAGTTATCTTCTCTACACCAAAGCCAAATAAATAAAAATTAAATAAAAACACTATAATTCAATATTAATAAAATAAAATAGTTAAAATCCAACAGTAAAATAATTCAAGCTAGATGGTAATTTAAATACGAAATAATTAATAATATCAAAAAAACACATTATTTAAGTCTCACAACTCAAAAATCATAAAACAATACAACAAGAAATATGTTTAATTTAAAATAAGAGAACCACTAATTATAATAATTTAAATAATTCTTCAGTAAAAATACATATAAATATGGGGTATCACAGGGGGCTCCAAACCACATCAATCGAGGCCTAGATCATCATAGCGAGCAGGGAATGACTCTATCTCCCCGTCTAGCCTGTTGTGCAATTTTTTACATTAACAGAAAATATTTATAACAAGAAGGGTCTGAAAGTATAAATGAAAAAAGAGTAGAAAAAACGTAGAACAGATACTAAATTAAAAAGGGAGATTAACTCCAGTGAAAAGCGCGGGAGATGGAGTTACATACGAACTGAGATAGATAGAATTTAGATGTATCTGCACCAGGGTTGCAACCTGATCAACCCATTCAGAATTTGAGCCCAACTTGTCCTTTTGGATTTGTTAGCCAGAATCAACCCAACCCGCTCATTTCTAATCGGGTCAACCCATGTTTTTTTTTCTCTTCATATTCAAATATGAGCGATATGTGTTCAATCCATCACTGTCATCGTTGTCTCCATTTTCCTTCGCATTCTCGCCTCCCAAACGCATAGCTCATCTTCAACCCTCCTTTTCTTTCAAGCCATACTCCCACTCACGCCACTCCCCATTGTCTAAGACCGCCGTCAAGATGTCCTCTTCCTAGACCCATGTCAAGCACATCGTTCTCTTCAAAGTGAAAGAGAATACCGACCCATGCAAGGTCAACGCCATGGTCACTGAGCTCAATAGCCTAGTCTCCATCGACGAAATCCTCCACCTTGTCGCCACTCCTATTTTCCATAATCGGTCCTCCTCCCTCAACTTCACCCACGCCCCCCACAATTGCTACAAAACCAAGGAAGACCTTAAGGCCTACACAACCAACCCCAGCCACATTGGCATGGTCAAGGAGTCGATCCTCCTGATTATCGAAGACACCATGGTCATCGATTGGATCGCCGACAGTGGTTACAAAGATGATCTCGTGGCTCCTTAGTAGGGATCTGTCATTCAACTCAGTTTCTTAAAGCTCAAAGAGAGCCTAGGCAATAAGGTAAAATTTGAAGAGACAGGACTCAAACTCTGGTAGAGGGGCTAGGGTTTCATCTTGCAGATTTCATAAGGCGGGTTGTGGGTTGTACAGGTCCAACCTGAGCAATATTAAAACTGTCTTTTCAGGTCAGGTCTCACGGCCAAGCCGGGTCAATCTATTTTCTGCACAGGTCTAATCTGCACATTATCTTGGGACCACCCAAAGCATGAAACAAGAGGAGTTTTTTTTAATCCATGGAAATTAATAGTTTGTATTTATATTTTTTATTTTTTAAAAAGAGAAGAAAAATAGTTTGGGATAAGTTGTTAAAAATATATAATAATTTGGAAATTAAAATGAAATTAAATATCAACACAAGATGGACTTTTAGGTTGTGTTTGGATTAGGGATGTAAAAAAAAACCCAATGAACCGGTAAACTGGACCTGATCGGACCGAACCGATGAGTATTGTCCGGTACAAAGTTTGGTTCGGTCCGATACCGGTTTTATTTTTCTTAAAACTAGTCAAAATCGGTCTAGTTTTGATTTTTCTTTTTCTAAAACCTGATTGGACTGGTTCACACATATATATATATTTAATTTTTTATATTGTATATAATTTTTATATATAATATATAACTATATATAAAATAGTTTTGTATTATATGATAAACTACTAATTAATATAATATTAAATTTTAAAATCTTAATCACTATAGTTTATTATATTAATAGTTATACTAATACTATATCACTATATATTATAATATACTATAATATATCATTATATTATATCACTATAATATATATTATATTATATATTATATACTATAGTGATATATCACTGTATCACTATAGCATGATATACTATAATATCATATATTATATATTATATAACATAGGATATAGTATATTAAAATTGAAAAAGGGGATCGAACCGGGCCGAAAACCAATAAAATTGGAATACCGATTTAGGAGAGTAATCGGTGCGTAATCGGTTTTGAACAATGCAAAGTCTTAAATTTTGTCCAAAACCGAATTAGACTGGACCGGTTACACCCTAGTTTGAATGTTGAGTTGAGTTGAGTTGAACTAAGTTCTTTTATGAATAGTAATGAGTTGAGTTGGTGAAGTAAGTTAAAAATGAGTTTAAATGTGTTTGGATGTTAAGGTGAGTTTAGTACTATTTATAAAAAATTGAAAAAGGTTATAGATCTTATCTATAAATATGTGTTGAGTTGAAAAAGGTTGTAGATCCCACCTATAAAGAGGTAGATCCCATGTGCAGATCCCACCAAATGGGTCCTATGTGTAAGAAAATTTTGAGTTTAGATGAGTTTAATAATTTAAAAGTAAGATATTTAAATGTTAGATTCAGTTTAAAATTAGATTGAATTCAGTTGAGTTCAACTGCCAAAGAGGCCTAAAATCATCCAATGTTATCCGCACTATTCAACTATGATAGTTTCCAAGAAAATAAGAAACGAAAGGAAAGGAAACTAGACGTGTTTGCCTTCTGAGTTGTCCCTCTCCTACGTAGGGATGCTACTCGTTTGTGATGCGTGGAATAATATCTATCACAGCTCATCCCAAGATTTTAAGACTCGAAACTTCCTACTCCTTTCTTGCCTTTCAAGTTCTCTGTCTCTCTGTCTATATACATTCATCGTGGCAATTAGAAAAAAAATTTGAAACCCAGTTAGCACTAGAATTTCATAATATCTATTTTGAAAGAGTGGGCAAGTTCATAGATGTGCTGGAATTCCAATAGAGTAGACTAGGATCATTCATGGCCATATATATATAATATATAATATATATAGAGATGATACTTGTCATTCCACATTAATCACACATTTTATATATCAGAACCTCTTTAGACCGGTCATTACCGTTCTAGTCTGTAGATCAGTATCCAATGACTTATGGACAAGTCAGCAAGTTACATTGTAAGAGATGACTACATCGGAGCATTTGAAAAAACCCTGTCTTCCCTTCATTTCCTGGAAAGTTTCCTGCATGCATCCATTCTCCCGTAGCCCGTTGCTGCCCACCCACATTTCAACCTCAACGATACGACGCCAGTAGCCTAATGCAGCCCCACATCACAACAAGGTTCACAATCCACCCATTTCAAGCAATAATCCACACCAAAAACAAGTAGAATTAAAACCAACACACCGTCCAAACCGATTCTAAATTCAAATCGAAATAAAAAACAAGGTTCATAATCCACCCATTTCAAAAGACTAGGTTCATAATCCACCGATTCTAAAAATCCGAAATACTTTGAAGTACTCGCTCGAATCAAAAGAAATGCCTATCTTAGATCCTCTTTTTTGCGCTGATACCTATGAGAGAGGGATTTGATGATGCTTTGATGAGAGAGAGATACCAAAGGAGGGTCTCGATGGGCATATGAAAACAAGAGAGAGAGAGAGAGAGAGAGAGAGAAACTTTTTTGCGCCGACACCAGAGAGAGGGAGTCGATGATGATCTGATGAAAGGGAGAAACCAGAGAGAGGCTGTCGATGGGTATTTGAAACCAGAGAGAGACGAGATTTTCTACGCTGATACCAGAGAGAGGGTGTCGATGATGATCTGATGAGGGGGAGAAACTAGAGAGAGGGAGTCGACGATGCTTTGATGAGAGGGAGAGACGAGAGATGAGTTTCTACTGATTTGATAGAAGAGAGAGACGAGAGTCTATGCTTTGGTGCAGTGGCGTCCCATTCCTTTAGTAATGGATGGGCTACGTGGACTTCTTTTATTGGAGGTTGTTCTTGGCCTTACTTCAGAGGTACCTATGAGAAGATATTCTCTTTATATATTTTAATTTTTTTAATTTTATATTTTATTTTATTCTTATTAAACTAATTGAATTATTCTACTCATCATCCATTCACTCCATAACTATTAGAGATGTTTCTTAAATAAAATAGCTAGCCATATTTTAAGTATTGATTGTACTGTAGCATGTGGCACTAGCTTTACACTTTATGTAAGCACGATAAGGCTTTAGTAAGAAACCTATGAAATGTTGTTTAAAAAAAAAGAGAAATGATAGTCGCACTCGAGTGTATAAACGTCGCGCAATCGTTTAAAAAAAAGTGATCAATAAATATAGAATCTATATAAAAAAATTAATTTTTTAATATTAGACATTACTCTTCTTCAAAACGACTATATCATACTTGCGCAATTCATGATTGTAAGTAGTATTAGTCTTTTTCAAAATAGAAAAAATGTGTAATGGTTTTTGGGCCAAATTTAGGACCCTTTTTTTTTTTTTGTCTAAAATATTTCTTAATTATAACAATCTCAATTTTTTCAAAGTACTGGATTAATACTATGTACAATTATAGAGTGCGCAAAGTCCTCCATGGCAATTTACTCTTTTTCTAGTTAATAAATAAATAAGACACAGGTTAAGGTCCTCCATGGTTTCAAAGTCTTCATGTGTGGGCGATCCCATATTCTAGAAGGAGGGTTGAGCATCTACCTGATTAGAGTTGAAATGGCCAACATCTGACTCTGATTCTGACTTTGAGATGCACTACCTCTCCTCCAACTTCGACTCTGACTCCGACTTGTCAAAGCGAAGTCGGATTTTAGGTTTCTTCTTTTTTTTTAAAAAATTTTTTTTAGTCTCTTTTAACTTCATATTTGGCCCACTTGTTCATAAATAAATAAATAAATAAAAACAAAACACAAAAAAAACATTGTGTGGGCTTCTAAATTTCAATTTTTAAAAAAATTAAAATATAAATTAAATAATTCACTTTTGATTATAACAAAAAATACAATTAACTAAACATAAGTAACATACTAACATGTTGTCAAAAATTAAAAATTAAAAAAAAAATCCAACATTTTCTCAATGCAAGCCAAATTAAATGTTCCCAATAAGGCAACAAACTTCTAAATGCACCAAAATAAATTAAATTACAAACTTCTAAATTTCCAACAAATATTTCCAACAACAATAAAGTAAATGTTACAAATTTCCAAATGTTCAAACTTCAAAGTTGTGCCTGAAAAAAATATGAAAATATTAGTAAGGAAAACAACCCCAACTTTAATTTTAATTGCATGAAAGTCAAAAATAATTTGAATTGTTGCATCCCTAAATAAAAATAATTTGATCAGAATACTCACTAGTCACTCTAAGTCTATACACTCAACAATAAAAATAATCCAGCCAGTTACACAGGTTGTTTTCTACATTCCTGCCAACATCAAGATAAACTAAACATGTCAAAGATTACAAAAAGAAACTTCCATTTCCAGCGCCAAAGTCACGTTACTCACGTATAGAATTTTAAAAAAGAAAAACCAAATTAGTAGTAAAAAACTTAATGACTTACTATCAAAACAACCAAAAGAATAAAGATATGGCTTTGACCTCCACCTCAATCGATCCCAAATATAAATGGATAAAATAACCAAAAAGGAACATGGTGTGGAAATTGTGGAAGGATCCCCCAATGCTCTATATTGTCAGGCCAAAGAAACTATTTGTATACACATAAAATTCCATGCATGTTCATATGGAAATCCATGGAAGGAACCTGCGACACTCTATTTTTTCATAGGTATAGAACCATTTACCATACATGCATTTAGTTAATTATCCAAAAGGAAAACATAAACCATTTGTCACACATTGTTGATAATCTGCACAATGGACTAAAAAATTGTTGTTTGTCTCCTTCCAATATATATGAACTCATGATGTAGACTGCGCAAACGGAAACTCTGCAAGCACATTCAGGATATATATGCTTAATCTATCAAAGGCAATAAAAGAAAAAGAGTCTATAATCCATATTAATTAGTAAAACCTGCGGATCATCATCCATCTATTTTCAATTAAATCGAGAGGACAGCTTATAATATATTCAATAGGTCATGATATATGATACGTACAGTTATTGAAAAAACCAATGAATGTCTATTCAAAGGCCTAGTCAGCTTTCCTGGTTTATTTCTACTCAAAAGCATGCATATAATTAGTATATATATGAATAAGATCTCATAACATTAATAAAAGAAATAAAAGATATATTCATATATGAAAGAAATTAAAGTAGTGTTGGATAGTAACTCAAATCTCAATCTATTAATCATCTTTACGAAGTAAGCTCGCCATACTGGTCGTTAATTCTACGTTAAGATATTAAAGCAAATATAGAAGGTTAGTATCACAAAATGTCAAAATCAATAATTCAACATATATAACAACTTAAAAGAATCTCAAAATAAATTACATGAGTCTAAATTATAGCTCTCCGTATCATCAATGGTATCTGAATAATTTTGACTCAAGCATATAGAAGTGGACTTCAACCAGTTTTGTGCGTACACAAGAGCCTCTATAGTTCTAAGAGCCAAATAACTCCTAAACAGATCCAGGACATTGTCTCATATGCTAAATGCTGACTCAAATGCAATGGTGATGATCACAATGACTAAGATATCTCTTGCCATTAGACCAAGAACTGGATATTTGGTGGAGTTGATTTCTACCACATTAAAATTTTGAAACTCTCCGTAGGAATCTCAACATCCTCTAACAAATATTGCTCTAGCTCCGACTTACAATCCATCAAGGATGTTGATTTCCGCTCTTTATGGTAGTTTTTCAAAAAGTCCAAGGGTTTGGCCATGCCAAAATTAGCAATATAGGCAACCAAATCTTCGTCTAGTAAGATGTTGCTAGGCTTCAAATCACAATGAACAATAGTTATTGAATAACCATAATGGAGATATTCTAGTGCTGATGCCACATCTACCATTATATTTAGCCTTTGTAAGATATTGAAATAGTGATTATGGGAATACAACCACTTCTCCAAGTTTCCATTTGGCATGTGTTCCAAAACAAGGACCTTGAATTCAATGTTGCTACAAATGCTGATGATGTTGATAAGATTTCTGTGACGAGTATTCCGAAGTACCTCACACTCTACATCAAAACTCTTGAATGCTACCCCTTCCACTTGCAAGTTCAAAACTTTTGTTGCAACATTCATCCCATTTGAGAGTGTCCCTTTATATACTGATCCAAAAGTCCCTTTGTTCAAACTAAACCCATGTGTTGCCTGTACAAGTTGTTAGTGGGAAATTATTTTCCATATCACTGGTGGTGATTGGTTTGCGTCAATTGGAACTATGGCATTTTATTTTTTGAATCTAGTCCAAGCCAATACAAGGGCCACTAAAAGCAATATTGTTAACCCCATGCGCCACAGTAGCCTTTTTCTTAAGAGGAGAATCTTCTTTACATGGGGGAACTTACAGTTGTGGAGCACCACAAAGTGCATTATTTGACATAAATGATGTAGCTGAGAAGTTTTCAAATGGTCCTCTTGTTGGAAATTTTCCTTGACATTTAAATATTTCAGATATAAAAGTGCTTCTAAGGACTTGAGAATCTTTGTTATTGGAAATATCTAAGAATTCCAAACTTACCAATTCTCTACATGCTTCAGGAATTGATCCTTCTAATCAATTGTAGGCTAAGGAGAGATGAGCTAGATCTTTGAGTCCACCGATTGCTGTTGGGATATCACCTGATAACTAATTTCTTGATAAATCTAATATTCTTAGGACCTTCATATTCCCCATCTCTATCGGGAGAGAGCCATCTAGAAGATTTGATGACAAATTGACCTCCAAGATATATGTAAGGTTCCACAAGCTTAAGGGAACCATAGAAGTTAACTGGTTGATGGCTAAGTAAAGATTTCTTAAAGAATTAAGATTTCCCATGCATTCAGGAATGCCTCCAGTAAGTTCATTACTAGCTAAATTTAATTCGACCAAGCTCTCCAAATCACAAAGATCAGGTGGGATGGAACCTTCAAGTTTGTTATTTTGAAGGTATAAAGCTTCAAGCTTGTGCAATTTCCCGACTGTAGTTGGAATAGGTCCAGCAAATTCATCGTTATCTAGAAAAAAAGTCGTCAAGCTACTTAAATTGCCAATTTCTCTCAAAATGTTGCCATTTATATTGTAATGACCTATTTCAAAGTATTGAAGAGAAGTACAGAGATTTCCAATAGAACTGGGAAAGATGCCATTCAGTGGATTATCCAACAAAAGTAACATTTCAAGATATCTAAAATTTGACAAGGTAGATTAAAAGCTTGATTCTGGAGTCGAAGATTCAATAGCCAAATCATTGCCTACTAGGTTGAGCAACCTGAAAAACCTTAAATTACCAAGTGTGTTAGGGATTAAGCCTAAGAATGAGTTGTAAGCCAACTCTAATTCAATGAGCAGTGAAGCATTGGAGATAGAATTAATTGGGAATTATTCCACTAAGTTGATTTGCCCCAAGATATAGTTGTTGAAGATTGGGAAGCAAATTTCCCATATTGGATGGAAGATGGCCTGAAATATTATTTAATGTGACTCTAATATGCTGTATTGTTGAGATATTGCAAATCTCCAACAGAATTGGACCAACAAAAGCACCACCTGTGATATCAAGTAACTATAAGTTTTATAGATTTCCAATTTCACTTGATATTGCACCTGTCATGCACAAATATGGATAATCATGCATTCAAATTAGCATATCATTATTAATATATCCAAGACTTCAAAGATGTTAATATAGTTGACTATTAAATATATTAATATTACAACCTAGTTTTGTTCACAAGGCTAGTTGGAAAACTTCTGGATAGAACCAGTACTGTTCATCAGTTAGTATGTCATATTTGGTAGTGGTGGATGATCCAAAACTATTTTTTAATTCACATAATTATACATATTTTGGTTCACTACTTCCTGACCTAACATTCTCAATAATTTCTGACTTTCTCTTGCTGACCAACAATGTTAATCTATTATGTTTCCAATTTGATTTCTAATTAAACTACTTTATTGTAGACATGCACGGTACTCATTAATAAATTAAATATGTATAATAATGAACAAAAAAAAAAAAACAAATTAAGGTAGAAAGAAGCCTAGAACCCCCCCCCCCCCAACACCACCAAAAGAATCATGTTAGTTACCATGTATGAATATTGTAGACAAAATACTTTGTGCTCTCATTTGAAAACTACCATGCTAATCTAGCTGATACGATCAAAGAGCATGTTAATTTGCTGAATCAATGTTGTTGGCATTCATATAATTATTTATCAAAACAAGAAAAAAGATACCTTCAAAGCTGTTGTAGCCAAGGTAACTCTGTAAGCATGGTTCAGTTCCATATTTCCAGGGGCACCCTTCCCATAAAATTATTATATGATAGATAAAATTTGCAACTGTTTGCATTTGTAGAAAGTGGACCGAAGTTCACAACAAAACTGATTACGAGTGACTGAAAAATATAGTAAGTTGGGAAGATTATCAAACATGTTCATTGGTAGTCCAGGAACTAACTAAATGACAAGGGGGAGGAGGGGACCAGTGTGGGGTTTAAGTGCATTGTGGCTGTCCATTTTGTATTTTTGTATACCAAACAACTGCAGGAAGATATAATCCATGTCCCAGTACAAATTTAATTTTGTTGAAACTTATATTATTAAGGGATCTATAGATGGACAAAATAGTGGTATTAATGTGTGCACAACCAAGGTAAGTTGTTTTAAAAATTTTATAATTTTGACTAATCTAGTTCTGGATAGAATGCATATTTACTTACTAGAGATTGTAATCACAGGTTCTAAATGAAGACAGTTAGGAGGTCGTAGGTGAGGAGCTGGTGATCCACACACTCTGCAATGTAAAATCAGAACTTGGCTGGCAAAATAACCCAAATGGCTACTGCACATAGTGTTAAAATATAATCATGGACAACAAAAGCTGGACCGAGCAGGTAATATATGTCTTGCGACCATTGGTTAATTTCAATATTTAATGATTGGTGGCCACATTAGAATTTTACAATGTGTCAGTAGAAGTTATACTGTAATCTTATAGGGTTGTTAGGAATTATAATTGAACTTTTGACTGGCATTATTGTGGGGCAGCTAGAATACAAGGAATTTAATTTTGAGCTGGAACATGCATAAAGTATGTTTCTATGCTAGATTAAATTTGTGGTCAAAACATGAAAAAATACATGGCTCAGTTTTACCCCTACATGGGAGGTTCCCTTAGACTTAGGATTTCTACTATAGTTTATTGTCCACTAATCATGGTTCATAGAAATAAATTAATTATCTGGACCAAACTTTCTTTGTCACATTAGGTGTTTAAGTATATTAACAAAAAAATAATGGTTAAGTGTAGGGACTTTTAATCTGATGCATGTGTAGAATACAATACATGGGGATAGCATCCGATGCATGCTAGATTACTAGTAGTAGAGTTGCAGTTATTCTCTTAAATTTCCAAGGCAGGTGTAAGGTTTGCTTAGGAATTTAACACTATCTTACAATCTGTTAAGTGAGTCAAAGAGACTATGTGCAACAATCCACATCCTGATTCCATATTACTTCTTAGCCCTCTCTCTCAAGCTAATTGTTCTTCAAAAGAAAATATGATTAATAATTATTACCAATCTACATCCTCATGATAATTGTTCCCTAGCGAATGTTGTAATTTAGTTTACTAGTATTAGTCAACCATTGTGTGCATTTAGAAGTATATAAGTTTAATTAGGTTCACTAATGCACAGATTAAAGGTACAAACTAATGAGTAAAATGGCACACCAGTGGGGTTGATGGAAACTATGTGACAACATGTGTGGTGGAAGATGAAGTGCAAAATTGTCTCATGGTTTGCTGGTGCAGATTTCTCAAGTTTATGTTTGGAGCTAATGAGGATATAGTATGGTGGAAATGGAAAACACAGACTTCGTGTTGATTATAAAGATGCCAAAAAGTAGTGGGGGTCTCCCAGCTCACCCTCAACACCATCAATCATTACAAGTTAAGAACTTAAGTTGGTATGAAGTTGAAGTTTTCATACCCAATCTGCCATAGTCATATTCTTGTAAATGGAAAGTGAGACTTTCCGGTTGTTAACTAAGATAGATTAATTGGAGTAATTAGTATATTGACATTAACATGAATTATTACACCACTACAAGGGCAGCACCATTTCTATCTATTCCAGAGGGATGTCTCAATGTAATAGGGTGGTAGTTGCTACCCTTGAATCCATGTATTGGTATTTTGAGATTATTGACCTTAAACTATATGAAGTGCTATAATGAAGTTGAATATATATAAGTTCTATTTGTTTTAGTCTCAGACCTACTGTGTGACATGTTCCTTATGGGCTTGCTTTTCATGTAAAATAGGTAATATATTAATTTATATGTCCAATTACCAGGGGTCCAATTATTATGTGCTTATAATTATGTACACGAGAAGTTATTATAAGTACTTATAAAAAAAATTATAAGAACTAAATTGTTAGAATCATCATCAATAAGTTTTAACTGCATTATTTATTAATATTGTTGCTAAATTGTGTATTTATTATATACAGGAAATGGATGTTAATTAAGTACCACCCACCCACTATAGATCACTACTAGTACTATTTTATAATATTTTTTTAATATATATATTTAGGCCATCGGGTTGATGACAAACCAAGTGTCAAAGAATTTGTTCAAAGGAACATTATGCAATAATACAAATTTTGAAAAGAAAAAAAAAGACTACCTTACACGGCATTTTACAACATTGACAAAACCTCTTGCAATACTCATCATGAATATTAAGTTATTTGGGCATTGTCCAGGACTTATTGCAACAAACACAAAGTGAAGGAAAAAGGAAATTAAAACCCAACATGGGCAATTTGTGAATACTGTGTAGCTTACTTCAGCGGATTCATATATGTTGTCTTTAACCAACTGCGACGTGAGAAACCACTATTGCGGCGTACCATCAATGTTGCCTATAAGGCAGATCACCAGCATTAACTTAAACGTCGCAGTTGTTTTTGGCCTTTTGCAGCGAACAAGATGGGCATCAACTACGTAATGGAAATGCAGCAGATAGCATATTTGCGACATTTTATCAGGACCAATGGTTTTGCATTTGTGGCATAGTTATGGAGTATTGGCTGCGAATTGCTAGTGCTGCAAATAGAGGATATTTAGCAGCAAGAACAGGAAAATGACGCCTCAACGTAGGGACCACACTTCTTTCCCGTCCATCACGCAACACTTAAAAAATGCTGGGGTTGCTAATTGCCAACGTTTTGTGTGACCAATGGTGACTATTCTTAGCGTCGGAAAAGCCATATATTCTTGTAGTGGTTATTGCTTAGAAAATGGGAACTACACTTTAAATCTTTGCTTTGCAGAAATGGTGTTTATGAATGACAAAACATATAAAAGCCTTGGGAAGCATGTATATGATATCTATGTTTAGGTAATTTGTGACATTGATGGAATTTCTGTATATTTGAAGTTACATATTAAGGTTTAATCAAAACTCTTTGCCATAGGAAATATTAGCGGTGAAGGACTTCGATGTTGAAGATTACACCGGTGTTGCTCAAAAGGCAGTTGTAAAACCTATATCCAATGTGGTCATCTCAAATAATATTCTAGAGATCAGATTCTATTGGGCTCGTAAAGGGATGACTAGAATTCCTAATAGAGGAGTTTATGGTCCCTTATATTAACCATTTCTGTAGTTTATGGTGAGTACTTTGTGTGAATGTTTCCTCATTGTCTTATTACCATCTATAAATACACTATATGTGCTTTAATTACTTGCACTCGGCCCCCATTGATTTTCAACAAGAGAATATAAGTGATACCCTGTATTTTAGTGTATTTTTATTGAAGGAGTATTTTAATTGATTTAAAAATTGATTCTCTTATTTTCGTTGGATTTATTTTATGATTTTTAAGTTGTAAAAAAATTATTTTGATGTACTTTCTTAATATTAATTATTGTTTTGTATTTAAAATGCTCCTTATTTTAAAGTAGTTTATTGTTGGATTTTATTATTTTATTTTATAAAGTCAGTGTGTTTAAATTATTTTATTTAACTTGTCATTTTAAAATTTATATTCGTTGGATAAGTTTGAAACCCTGAGTTGGAAGAGGCTGTACCTCATTTCTTTTTCTTCCTTTTTTCTTTTCCCCTTTTTCTTTTCTCCTCTTTTTCTTTCCTCATTTTCTTTTTCTTCTTTTCCTCCCTTGCTTCTCCCCTAGCCCATGCGATCCAGCCCCTCCCTGTCCCATTCATTTCGTTCGGCCCTCCAGTGTGCCACCGCATGCCGCCGTGTACCTCACCGCTTGGTCCATTCTCTTCCTCTTCGGCTGGTGAACATCCCCCTCCGTTTTTAGCCTCAACCGTGCCACCGTTAAACACCACGAACCCCTCAAAGCCGCGGCGTCCATTTGCTCTAGCGTTGCCGTCTCTCCACCGCCGGCCACCATTTCTTCACCACTTTATCACCGGCCTCTTACCGACCTAACTCACCCATTTCCAGCTCCAATCTGTCACCGGAGAAACCACCAGAAGCTAAAATCCGATTGGGCCATTTTTTACTTCCACCGCCATTTGTGCCGCCACCCACGGCCAACCATCATTTCCACTAACTTCACCAACACCCCTAAGCCCTACCCTAGCCTTCCCTAGTTTTCGTTTGATCCCGTTCAAATTTGGGTATTTGGTGACCCACAGCCATAGTGCATTTTGCACTATGACATTGCCTTTCCTCCACCTTTTGCAGCTCCTTAATCCTCCGAAAATTATTTTATAGTACTGTAAGTATTTTCCAAACTTCTTTCAAGATTTAAATATATTTTTGCTTTAACAATATATTGTGATTTGGTTGGTTGTGTTAGATTGAGTTCGCGGAGTCAAGGGTCGGATGGATTTAAGGATGGAGTTATTTATGTTTGGTTGATGTTGGGTTTATTGGATAATTTGTCTTGTCATTTGCATTTCATTCTGCATGCATGTACATGCATTGAAAAAGGAAAACTGGGTTTTTGTATAATTGCATACATATTCATGTACATCTTTGGAAACTGAGTTTTTATACAAGAAAGGATTTTGGATGTGTTTGAAATGAACTGATTGAACGGTTTGATAGAGAGTCACTGTAGGGATGATGGTAAGCAAGGACGGTGGTAGAGTCCCGCCTGTGATTCTCGCCTATGATGCAAGCGTAGGGATGGTGGTAGAGTCCCGCTTGCGATTCTCACCTACAGATGGAGTTGTAGGGATGGTGGTAAGTAAGGACGGTGGTAGAGTTCTGCTTGTCATTCCCACCTACGGTGCACATGTAGGGATGGTGGTATAGTTCCACCTGTGATTCCCACCTACAATGCTCTGATAGTTGGTTATTGGGCCATTTTCTGGAAAAATGACGAGATTGGATTTTTGGGTCATTATCTGGAATAATGGCGAGGAAATATTTTAAAAGAAATATTATGGGCCAAAAATGGGATTTTTGGCGTGCATTGGAAAATGATTATTTTTGGAAAATGTTTATTTTTGATTCTCATGCATATGGCATCATATTCATGCATATTGTAGTGGCTTTAATATATTTTCATCTTGTGGGTTTCTTGGATTACTACTTACCTACGGTACCTTCTTTGGTACAGTAGATTTTGATGCAGATGATGAGGAGGCTGAGCCATAGGAGACGGCTCCACTGGATGACTGATTGGAGTTTTGCTTGTATTATTTGGAAATTATTTCTTTGCCTTTAAATTATGTATTTTGATTTTATGATGTTACTGGAAATTTGTAATATTTTGATACGCTTGTATTTAAGTGAGTTTGTCTTTTAAACAGATTCTAGTACTTAGTCGACTGACTTTTATTATCCCCTGTGTTGTTTTGTTGTACACGCATTGCATGTACACACACTTAGCACTTAGTGATGGGATGTATGACCCGTGTTGTCATCATCCCGATGCCTCAATTCCCGAGTTTTCGTACCTGGGAGTTGGGGGCGTCACAATATCATGGGAACCTTTTGGGGGGGACAGGCTTTTGTATGGGAAAGATCATATTCTATCTGTTTCATCTGACTAGGAAACGATTACAGTGTTTGTTCTGTATTGAGATGCATGAAATCATTTTCCTTCCATTTTGTTGGGGCTTTTATACACACAGTTCAAAATAAGAAAGAGAATAAAGACAAATCTCAACTGCTATTTTGAAGTCAAATCAAAGGAATTCATCTATGGTCTTTCAATCCCTTGTTTGTTAAATCATACCCTGTAAATTGAAGCATTATGCATTTAGTTGCAAGATTAGAACAGTGCAGCACCAATGTAGATATGTTGCTTTTTAAATCCTTTGATTGGAAGCATAATTGGTTTAGTCTGTTTCCATGTGCAGATTTCAAACTCTGCTCGAATGGTGGAACCAATCGAACTGTTTATATCATTGTTCGATTGGTTCCACACCCAAACCCACCTCTACAGATCACAAACAATGGAACCAAACTAAAGATATGGTCCTTACCTAGCTCCTCAATTCCAACAGTCCCTCCATCGCCAACTCCCTTGAATTTCATACTGACCCCTACGACATGTGGCTTGATCTTCAATCCCATTTTTGCCACGACAATAATGCACAGATTTACCATCTCAAGCGAGAGTTAACCTCCCTACAACAGCACACCCAATCCATTCAGGAATATTACAACTAAATCAAGCAAATTTGAGATGAACTCAGCCACTTACAAAAAACAAACTACCTCAAAGAATTGCAACAACAAGTTGAAGATGAGAGAGTTTACCAATTTTTACTTGGCCTAAATGACTCTTTTTCCCAACTCAGAAACCAAATTTTAGTCATGGAAACCCTTCCCTCCATCACCAAAATTTTTTCTATTCTGTTTCAGGAAGAACAGCAGCGTCTCCTCCATGTCAGGCTTGTAGCGGCATCAGAAACCACCCATATCTTCGCCGCCCACTCAGTGGTCCTCCACGGAAGCCCCTGCACTGCACCGAATGTGGGAAACATGGTCACACCTGTGACCGATGCTAGCGGATTGTTAGTTACCCAGCCGGACGCGAACCCTGCGGCAGACAGCAGCCCTTCCTGGCAAACCAGGATGGGAGTCATGTAGACTTCCTCATCAAGGTCCCCATGTAAGAAGTCATTATTGACATTAAGTTTGTGAATAATCCATTAGCGAGAAGCAACAACAGCCAACAAACACTGAACGGTAGTCATCTTGGCAACGGGAGCAAAAGTCTCATGGTAGTCGAGACCTTCAACTTGAGTATAGCCTTTGGCGACTAACCAAGCTTTGTATCTTTTGACAGAGCCATCTGCTTTGAGCTTAGTTTTGAACACCCATTTGCAGCCAAATGGGTTTCTTGCCAGGGGGAAGGGACTTTAGCGTCCAAGTTGAATTAGCTTCAAGGGCATGTAGTTCAGGAGACATGGTGTCGTGCCAATGGGCGTGACGAATAGCAGTGGAATAACAGGAAGGGTCAGCAGAAATAGTGAGAGCATTTTAAAAAATAAGACGAGAAGGGGAGAAATGAGAATAAGAAAGAAAAGCAGATAAAGGATGAGCAGTACTTGAGGTTGATGCAATAGATAAAGATGCAGTGGACTCGGTGTGTATGGTCGGGCATATATAGTCCTGAAGATAGGCGGGTCTAGTAATGGTGCGACGAGGACGAGTAGGTGAAGAAGGAGGAGAAGGATAAGGCTTGGAAGGAGAAGGTTCAGAAATAGGAAGGGATGATAAAATGGGTTTAGGGACAGGGAGAGGAAGGATAGGTGGCGAGGTGGAAGTAGAATGAGGAATATCCTGAAAAGGGAACTGGTGCTCGTGAAAGGTGACCTCACGAGAATAAAGAATGGCTTGAGTATCTAGGTTGTAGAGTTTATGCTTTATGAGTGCTAGGATAATCGAGAAAAAGACACTTAGAGACGCGAGGAGAAAATTTATCACAGGAAGCTTTGAGAGTTTGGTCATAACAAAGGCAATCAAATACTCGGAGATGGTCATATTTGGGTGGGGTATTAAAGGGAAGTTCAAAAGAAGATTTATTTTGAAGAAGGCAAGTAGGTGTGCGGTGGATGAGATAGGCAGCGGTGAGGACACATTCACCCCAAAATTTTAGGGGTAAGTGAGCTTGAAAACGCAAACTACGAGCGACATTCAAGAGGTGCCGATGTTTACGTTCCGCAACACCATTTTGTTGAGAAGTTTCAACACAAGTATGTTCATGAATGATGCCGTAGTCGTGAAAATTTTGAAATTTATGAGAAAGAAATTCTTGGCCATTTTCAGTGCAAATTTTTTTAAAGGTAGTATTGAATTGATTTTGGATAAGATCGAAGAAATGCATGAGATAAGTGTATGTTTTGGATTTATAGCGCATGAGATAAATCCAAGTGGTGAGAGAGAAATGATCAACAATGGTAATAAAATAATGTGCACCACAAATGGAAGGAGTATGACAGCCACCCCATATATCACAAAAAATTATATTAAAGGTCGTAGCACTTTTATTAGCATGAATAGTAAAAGGTAGTCTAGTGTGCTTAGAGCGAGCACAAATATCACAATCAGAGATAACACAAGAATTATTAAAAAGACTAAGAATGACTAAACGCGAAGGATAACCTGGCTTTGATACCATATCAAATATTCAAACTTTGCATTTCTGAAACTTAATTTGTACATTGAGAGAGGAATCAAATAAATAGATACAAGGAATAAGTCTTTCTAAGGCAATTAATTGAGTATGGTAATTACAAAATTAATGGCTAATTTTCTAAAATCATGGTTTTACAAAAATGGAGAGGATATTTGCTTGATTTGGGAAAGTGAGTTGTCAATAGAGATACTGAGCTAAATTGTTTGGGCAGATTTTATTTTTCAATAGAAAGGGATTCTCAAGCATGACGATATTGAGTTCTGATACAAGTGGTTGAAGTATTGCTTTTTAATGGTCAGATTTTGTGAATGAAGAGTTGATAGCATGTGTAAGAAATCAGTTTATGACCATAATATATAGAAAAATAAGAAAATCCGTAGGCATATTCCCCATGGTTTGCTATGCATATGAGCTTTTAATCTTTCGTTAAGTGTAACCTGAGAAAGTAATTACAAAGAAAGTGAATTCCTTGGTTTACTTGTTCTTATGTGCGCCCTTGTACAGACACTAGACGACTAGATTCGGTGACGGGGACTTTCAGCTTAAAACAAATAAAAGCTACTACTAATGATTTCGATTGTGCCACCAAAATTGGAGAAAGTAGCTTTGGTCCTATTTACAAGGTACCATAACTTACTTGACTTATTCCATTTGAGTATGGATTTTCCTGCTTATTTGAGTAAGGTTGGGTGTAGGGTCAATTACCTGATGGCACTGTCATAGCAGTTAAGCAACTCTCGTCTAAATCAAAACAGGGTAATCGGGAGTTTTTGAATGAGATGAGAATGATTTCATGTTTGCAACACCCAAATCTTGTGAAGCTTCATGGATGTTGCATTGAAGGGGATCAATTATTGTTGGTATACGAGTACATGGAAAATAATAGCCTTGCTGGTGCCCTATTTGGTGAGTAATATGTTATTCTGCTCAGCTGTGAGATATTATGACAAAAATAATATAGTATGAACCATCTGTGATTTGAAGTTTTATGCGGCTAAAGTTTGCCTCAGCCGAGCTTATCTGGCTTTCAAATCTTATGTTCTTTTCTTTATTTTTTTTGGTTTCTCCTTGAATGTTTCCTCTGTTCTTGTGTCTTCAGGTTTTTTGTTTCTCCTTGTATGTGTTCTTGTATCTTCCTTTTTCTAGTTTTTCCTTGTAGGTTTCTCGGATTTTTCATATAGTCATTGTTTTTGTATTTTATCTTTTCAGTTTTGGTAGTTTTATTTAGTTTGGTTTCTCTTTGTATTGTGTTCTTGTGTCAGTGTCCCTTTTTATGCTTTTTCAATGAATTTCTTGTCTTTGTACATCCAAAAAACGGTCAGCTTAAACTAGACTAGCCTACAAGGCTTAAGATCTGTATTGGGATAGCAAGAGGTCTAGCTTTTCTCCATGAAGAATCAAGACTCAAGATTCTTCACAGAGACATCAAAGCAACTAATGTGCTGCTGGATGGAGAGTTGAACCCTAAAATATCTAACTTTGGATTGGCTAGGCTTGATGAAGAGGAGAAGAGACACATTACAGCCCGAATTGCTGGAACCATGTCGGTTTCTAACTTATCTACAATCTTATAGTTATTTATGTGGCTAATTGGCATTAATTGCATTCAGATTTTGATCTGCAGAGGATATATGGCCCCATAATATGCATTATGGGGCTATCTGACATACAAAGTAGATCTTTACAGTTTTGGAGTTTTGGCCTTGGAAATTTTCAATGGAAAGAACAACAATAATTATATGCCAAGTGACAACTGTGTTTGTCTTTTAGATCAGGTACCATAGGACTTCATATCCCTATTCAATTGTTACTAACTCATTCCCAAAGCTACCATAAATTTATACAATACGATAATTCAATAAATTATATTGCAGGCCTGTCATTTGCAACAAACTGGAAAATTGATGAAGCTCATTGATGAGAGGTTGGAGTCTGAGGTTGACGAAAAGGAAGTTGACATTATGGTTAAAGTAGCTTTGTTATGCACAAATGCATCCGCATCACTAAGGCCAACCATGTCTGAGGTGGTAAGCATGCTTGAAGGGCGATTGGCTATTCCGAACCGGATCCCAGAAGCAAGCAGCTATCATGAAGACCTGAGGTTTAAGTCCATGAGAGACCTCCATAAAGATAGGCAAAATTAGAGTTTGAGTGCAAGCCAAACCCACAATTCAACAACATTTTGCTCTTCCTCTACATGTGGACATGACTTTGGTGATATCAAACCATACTCAGAATCTTGATAAGAAGTGTGAGCATTCCTCTTTGTAACCAAAGTTGGCATCCTTTAACAGATGGATTATTATTTTTTTTGAAAGTGAAACATTGTTTCCTTCATTCGATAAACGGACAATTACAACTACTGACTTGAAAATACAAGTCAAATTCAAATATTTTCACACTCTCTAACCCGCAAATTTCTTTGCTGCTAGTAGGGTCTTCTCCCACGCCTCCAGACTAACCGTTTGAGAGACAGGCCTCTAGACTATCTGTCTAAGAGACACAACTCTATCTTAGACCACCGTCTAAGATAGACCACACAACTCCCCCTCCCAAGGAGTGGAGTACAAACTCTACAGACCCTAGGTCCTAGAGACAATGTTTTCTAAAACTCCCTAAGACAAATTAAATAAATGAAAATACATAATAATCACTCCAAAAAACACAATACAGAAAAATAAATACAACTGGAGTGAAGAAGACACCTTGGGCCCAGCCCACAAAAAAACTAAAAACCACTAAATACAAGTGGGAAACACGTGGACCAGATGGGCTGAAGGAAAACATGGGACCGGCTAGGGTTTCATCTCTAATTCTCCCCCCCCCCCTCTTCTTTCTTTTCAATTGCTTTGCAGCACTTAATCTGCTATGCTGACCACTCGATTTTAAGCACGCCAACCCATTGCCAAAACAAAGAGAAGGAAGGCCAACAGCCTTTCCGTCTTGATCCAACACCGCTGCTCGTACCATCAGCTCTCTGTTACAAAACAGAGCAGCACGCCTCTCGTCGACAAGCAGCCCTGCCGTAGCCTCGCCTCTCCATAGTCCAACGCCGTCAGTCTTGTGTCATCAAAACAGGGTGGCCAACCTCTCACCCCTGTCTAGATCCTCCGTCTTCGGCGAAACCACCATGCCTCTGTTCGTGTCTCCTCCACAATGTGACACCCAACTTCGGGGTTGAGCTCGGGGGCAATTCCTTTTTGGTTGTAGATGTTCCTCGCCTCGAGACGGCGCTGTATCTATAGAGCAAGAACTAAGCCACCATAACCACAAGCACCGACTGAAAAAAAAAATCAAGCAAAAAAACCCAAAAAACCAAACAAAACAACTAGAAGAAACGAGCAAACAAAAAACTAAAGGAGGGAGGGAGGGAGGAGTCGAGGCTCCCACCTCCCTCTAGAAAGGGTTTCTAACTAGCTGTCTAGAGAGAAGGGAGAGTTTCTCTCTCTAGAGAAGGGAGAGAAGGGATCCTTTCGAGCGCTAGCTTCTTTACAGATGGATTATTAACTCCACTGTTAGAACACTGAAAATTTAAACTTTTATTTCCACTCTTCTTCTATTTTCGTGTGTATATTTTTTTAATCTAAAAGTTATTGGAAGGTAATTTGATTACAATATATCTGAACACAAAGACAAAAAAATCGATCCTTGCTGCGATCGTTAGCATCTCTTAGAAATATTCACGTCTCCATTATCTAGCTTTCTGAATCGTACTGACAAACATCAGTATTATATAAGAAAGTCCATACCTATATATATCAAAAATTTTATGTGCAGTAACTTTTGCGCACTTCACTAATACGATTGGTTATGCCATTTTTTTAATATACAATAATTATTTTAACCAATCATATCAGTGTAGTACGTAAGGACTATCTAATTTAGACCTACCATGAGCAATCCTAACAAACTTAACCCCAAAGAGGGCAACAAAAGGGTATAATAATAGTGGTGTCTCATTCTCAATAGATGAAAAGGAGATGGGAAGGTTTGGATAGGGAGTTGAGATAAGATGAAAGTTGAATAAAATATTAATTTTTAATATTAAAAAAATTAAATTATTTAGTATATTTTACCTAAGAATTTAAAAAAATTATAATAATTATATATAATAAAAGAATTAAAAAGACTTTTGGTGTACTATCCTTTTTCTTTTTTCTAATGTTTTAATTATAAGATTGAATAAGGTTAGTTTGCCGCTTAGAGCATACCGCTTTATTTGACCGCTGGGTTTTTTTATTTATTTAATGATTATGAAAGTAATTTTAAGTGTATTGATATATTTTTTTATTTTTTAAAAATATTTAAATATATAAAAAAACATGAAAAGAAAAATGAATTAAAAATAAACGACTAGTGGTATGAATGAGTGGTGTTACTCAGGCAGCAGACTAGAATCGCTCTATAAGATCTTGGTTCCATCAACCGTACATCATCCTATAATTTTTAGAAAAATCTTGGAGTGACCAACATTTGGGTCCAATTGCATCTTGAAATTTTTTTATTTATTTAATGATCAATGAAGTGTTTTTTTAGTGATGTTATTTTTTTTAAAAAAATTATGAATATAAAAAAAATGAATGAAAAAATTCAAAAATAAAAATAAAATTTTTTTGTTCTTCGCAGACTGGTCTCTGCTACATCCTCGGTTTTCTCTTAACATGTGCAATGTGGAGGATAGATATAAGGGTACCACTAGCTTGCTCCTCTAGTCTATTTAATTTTTTTTAATATTTTTAATCATTATTTAAAAAAATACCTAACTTCATAAGTAATCACTTTCTTAATCATTAAATAAATAAAATTAAAATAATTAAATGATAAGTTTGAAGCATTCTACTAACATTTTTCGAGAAATAAGAAATTGATATGGAATTTTTTTTTTAAAAAGAGCCGAGAATCACCTGTCCAATAGTGACGCCATCCAAATTTTATTAAAAAACCCTCACTTATGGCTGAGGAAAACCGTGGTTACAGACCGATACCTGCGGTTACAAAATAAGCAAAAAGACCAAAACCAGGTGTCAAAAAAACCTAGGAACCTCTAACCAGACAGAAAAACAAAACAACGAGGACAAAACAAATTGCACAAGAGGAGGGAAAAAACCACACTTGCAAAAAAATCATTAGCACAAGAGAAAAAACAAAACAATAAAAAACTTGCCAAACCAACACGACGAACAGAACTCCAAAAAAGATGAGACATTAACTGCAGTGCAAAGACGGGAAATCCAATTTATCCAAGCAAATTAAGCCTCGAGGAATCCTAGGCATGTCCCCAATAAAATTCCAATCTGAGCGATGACCAACCGCACCAATCCGAGCCAACCAGTCAGCAACTTTGTTATCCACTCGATAGACATGTCGAAGCACACAAACCATAGAGTCAGTAAGAACAAGAATGTCTTCCGAGAAATCCTCCAAATACCACACACCACATCTCCTCCTATTCCACCACAAGATCACCACTTGAGAATCTAATTCAATTTCCACCAAGTTAATCCCCAAATGTTTACAGGTTTTGAGACCCTGCAGGAGAGCTAACAACTCAGATTTATTATTTGAACCAAAACCAATATGAGAAGTAAAAGCATGAACTAGATGACCGCGATCATTTCTAATAATCCCACCCACCCCTGAAGAACCTGGGTTACCAAGACTACTGCCATCAGTATTCAACTTGAAACACCCTTGAGTGGGTTTTTTCCATGTCACAAGCTGAAAATGCTGTCTAACTGGAGCCAAAGCCAGAATGTGCAAGGCCAGCAAAATTTTCAAATCATGCCTGGAACAAAATTTTACCTTATTCATTTCTTGACACACAGAAATCATCCAGAGCTTAATAGCATGCCAAACCCAATTAACAAACTCAAGACGCCCTTCCATACGAGCTGAACATCTTCTGCGCCAAAGCTGCCAAGTAATAATCGAAGGAAGAAACCCCACCATGCGCCTCACTTGAGAAGAGGAAGAAGCTCATCGAAACTAGGCTGTCACTGTCTCCACCCAAGTGCGACCAAGAGGAAGACCAAAGGTAGCACCACAATAATGCCAAACCTTTGCAGCAAAAACCCCTTCAAATAGAACATGGTTTTGATCTTCATAATTACCTTCATCACAGCAATTGCAACGAGAAACTATTGGAATGCCAATCCGTCGAAGACGATCATCAACTCTCAAAGCCATATTCCAAGTTTTCCACATAGCCACCGAAATTTTAAGAAGAAGTGACTTATGCCACATCCAAGAATGACATTCCATGCTAGAACCTCGAATACGTATACAATCCCAGGCTGATTTAGTATTGAAACTGCCACTCTCATTCTTCGTCCAAATCAACACATCAGAACCCCCCTTACAACCAACCAAAGCCTCAATAATGTCATCCACATTATTCTAACCCACAAAGGTAGTGAACAACTCCACATCCCAACTATTAGATAGCTTACAGTCATTAATTTTAAGCAACGGGTTTCCCACAAGTTGGAAATCACCAATTAATGGGCCCTTATCCCTCCATTTATCATACCAAAATAAAATGTTCCCATTCCAAACACATCACTTAGAATTATTGAGGATACTAGGAATACTTTTAACAATCATTTTCCAAAACCTTGTACATTTTTTCGTGTCAATGAGAGACCAAGGGGAAGACCCCACATATTTTTCCTTAAAGAATCTAGCCCATAAGGACTTACCTTGAATTAAATTCCAAGCAAACCGCATGTGTAAGGCTTTTTGCATATCATCCAAGTTGCGCAACCCCAGACTACCTTCCTCAATTGGCTTGCAAATATTGTCCCAAGCCACCTTTTTTTTTTTTCCTTTACCATTCACCTCACCCCAAAAGAAAGTATTCATCAGACAATTTAAGACTTTGATAATAGATTCGGGAACCTGCAAAACAGCAAACAAATGTAAAGCCATGCTAGAAAGAACATGCCGAAGGAGAATCAGACGTCCCCTCGAGGAGAGGATCTTCCTTTTCCAACCACTTGTTTTTTTCTAGACTTTATTCACCATCTCCTCCAAATGCACATGCTTGAGATGCCCCAAAACGATTGAAACCCCTAGATACTTAAAGGGGAAAGAACCTTCCGAGAACCCTATCATCCTCTTGAGGGCTCTCTTACGGACCAAAGAGATTTTTTGAGAAAAGAACATGGAAGTTTATCTTTATTGATCATCTGACTTGACCAAGTTTCATACTTCTCAAAAACCCGTAAAAGTTCCCTAATAGAATTCTTACTACCATTCATAAAAATCACAATGTCATCGGCATACATGAGATGAGAAATCTGGGGAGTTCCTTGAGCTTGGGAAAATTGACCAATCTTTTTTTCCGCAACACTATGCTTCAAAAGTCTAGAAATGACCTCTTGAAGAATAATAAAAAGATAAGGGGAGAGTGGATCCCCCTGCCGAAGGCCATGACCACCTTGAAAGAAACCTTTCATCGTACCATTAAGCATCACAAAATACCAAATATTGGAAATGCAAGCATGAATAAAATCACAGAAGGGGGGGGGGGGGACCAAAACAACGAAGCACCACCAATAGAAAATTCCAATCCACTCGATCGTACGCTTTGTCCATGTCCAGCATGATATTACCACCATGAGACTAGTTATTAAGGGAATGAACCATTTTCTGTGTAAGACTGATATTTTCAAATATGCTCTGCCCAGGAATAAAAGCGCCTTGCTCAAGGGAGATCATCTTGGGAAGAATACCTGTAAGACGATTAACAATAATTTTGGAACAAATTTTACAGAAAACCGAACAAAGACTAATCAGCCTAAATTTGTCAAATCCCGAAGGCACATCCATCTTCAAAATGAGCACAATAAACAAAGCCGAATAAAACCTCGGAAGATTTTTAGTGAGAAAAAAATCTGAGATAGCAGCCAAGACATCCATCTTCACCACCTCCCAGCAGCTTTTAAAGAAACCCGCACCAAAACCATCTGGCCCCGGGGAGCTATTTATAGGAATAGAAGAAAAAGCCTCGTGAACTTCATCCAGAGAAGGAGTGCGAGAGATACGGGCACCATCCGCTTCATTAACAACCGGCGAGATTAAGTAAGATAAATCCGGAAAATCTCGTGACTGATTGGTATTTTGAAGAAAACCAAAAAAATAATTCACGGCACCTTAATGAATGTCTTCCAGAGAAGTAAACTCAACCCCATCCAAAGTTCTCATCTCTTGAATTCTTTTATTCCTTTTGTTGGCTAAGCAAACATGGAAAAATTTAGTATTACGGTCTCCTTCCATTTTTCACTTAAGCTTAGCCATTTGAGCCAACCTAGTGTCTTCTCTACGCCTCTAAGAGGATAACTCAACAAAGGACGATACAAGCTCTCTTTCGACATCTGCATTCCATTCCCTTTGTAGACTACACTATAGTTCCTCAACTTTCTCTTCAAGATCCACAATCTGAATATTGGTCGGCCCAAACACTTGCTTGTTCCATTCACGAAGGGCCACCTTAAGCTTCTTAAGTTTACTAGCAAGATTGACGAGACTTGTAACAACAGCAGGTTCAGACCAAACATGCTGAACAAAATCCATAAACTTAGGATGATCCACCCACATTTGCTGAAACTGAAATGGAGAGGGGCCATAGGAAAAAGGATCCTTACGAAGCTCTATGATCATAGGACAGTGATCCGATGTAGTCCTCAACAAATACGAACAATTCTCATTAGGACGATTAGTAAGTAAATTGGCATCAAGGAGCACTCGGTCCAGTTTAGCCCAACTTCTGGATAAGCCACGCTGACCATTACACCAAGAGAACTTACAACCCTGAGATTTCATATCAAGCAAACCATTCTGATGAATCCAACTGTTAAACTCTTCTATGGCGATACAAGGTCGTGGTCTGCCACCCTGCCTTTCCAACTCAGAACGAATGATATTGAAGTCTCCAGCAAATAAGCAAGTCTCTGCGCTCATACTACTCAAACTAAGCTCCACCCATAATTGCCGTCTATCAATTAGATTGCACTTGGCATAAATAAAGTTACCCAGAAAATGAAAAGATCCCTCCGCTATACATAAAGAAATAAACTGCGAACCCATTCGGACAACCTACACATCCATGTCGTTCATCCAAAAAACCCAAATTTTCCCACCAGCTTCCTTATTTGAAATAACATTATCAAAACGAAAGACCCAACGAAAGACCCGCATATACCTTTGATCGTTTCAGATAACTTGATCAAATCCGCATATACCTAAAACGATCAAGTTCTTTGAAAATCTTGTAGAAAATTGGATTTGATCTTGTTGACTGCTATCGGAATATTTCTTGTATTGATCCTCTCTTCAGGTGAATCTATGCAACAGTCCAAAGCTAGTCCCATGATAAATGATATGCTGTCCATCATAAATGCATCATTATATCATTCATCTCCTAGCAAACTGGCATCAATGATTTCGACTATGGAGAGATCAGCTAGAGATTCCTCTACCCAACGCTTCAAGTTCATCTCTTCAACAAACATGTTATCTGTAGGCTTCTTTCTCATGAAAGTTTCCATCAGTAACTTGCCATAGCTATGCAAATCGCCTCTTGTAGAAACAATTCCTTCAGATCAATACTATACATTAAACAAAAGAAAAAGGGGAAATTTTAAAGGATTTGAAGTGTATAAATCAATATTCAATGATAAATAGAATGCAAAAGCAGCATTATAAGATCACCTGGTGCCATATACCCAATAGTAGCAAGGGTCATGGTTCGTTTTATAAGATCCCCATCTCCTAAGAGCTTAGATATTCCAAAATCAGCAACATGTGCAACCATATCTTCATCCAACAATATATTGTTAGGCTTCAAATCACAATGCACAATAGTTTTTGAGTAACTGAAATGAAGGTATTCTAGTGCTGTCACCACATCAATCATTATGTTTAGCCTTTGTAACATACTCAAAAATCGGTCACCAGAATAAAGCCGAGTCTCCAAGATCCCATTAGGCATGTATTCCAATACAATGGCTTTGAAGTCGATATTACTGCAAGCACTGATGATTTTGACAAGATTTTGATGACGAATATTACTTAGTACCTCACACTCTACATCAAAGCTATGAAATGCCCCTTATATTTGCAAATTCAAAACTTTTATTGCAAAATCCTTACCATCCAAGAATATTGCTTTGTACACAGACCCAAAACTCTCTTCCCCAATCAACTACTTGGATTAAACCCTTCTATTGCTCGTAGAAGCTCATGATGAGAAACTCTTCTCCATGTTACTAAAGGAGACACGTCTATCGAACCTGTTGACTTCTTTTGGCCTTTTTTTGAGATTCATACAAGGGATGCCACAAGTATTAATGTTAATCCAACTGCAGGTAGTAAAAATATTAGTATATGCTTTATTTTGGACCTTCTTGATCGAGAAGCATTTTTTTCGCAGGGGACAACTTGCAACTGGGGAGCACCACAAAGTGCGTCATTTGACATAAATGATGCAGCTGAGAAGTTTATAAATGGTCCTCTTGTAGGAATTTTTCCTCGTAGTCTATTGAATGAGACATTCAGTTGTTTAAGATATATGAGTGCTTCTAAGGATTTGGGAATCTCTCAAGATAAATTATTACCAGAAACATCCAAGAGCTCCAAGCTTACCAAATCACCAAATGATTTAGGAATTGAACCTTCTAATTGATTTCCTTCTAAGGAGAGAAAATATAGATCTTTGAGACTACCAATTGTCATCGGGATATCACCTGATAATCGATTGTTTGATAAATCCAACTCTCTTAGTACCTTCATATTTCCAAGCTTTAATGAGAGGGGGCCACTTAGAGAATTCGATGATAGATCAACCCCCAACATATCTGTCATGCTCCACAAGGTCAAAGGAACCATAGAAGTTAATTTGTTTGAGCCCAATGAGAGGTGTCTTAGCAAAGACAGATTATTTATGCATCTAGGAATTTGTCCAACTAGCTCATTGCCTCCTAAATCTAATAGAAACAAGCTCTTTAAATGACAAAGATTTGATGGGATGGGACCCTGCAATCTAAGTCAGGAGCAAAACTTGGAGCATTCCCAATTTCCCCCATGCAGTTGGAATCAGCCCAACCAACTCATTGCCCCCTAAGTTCTGAATTGTCAAGCTGCTTAAATTGCCAAATCTTGGAAAATGCTGCCCTTGATATTGCATCTATCCAAAATAAATTTCCAAAGAGAAGTAGAGAGATTTCTAATGGAATTGGGAAAGATAGCATTTAGTGGATTTTCTGCAAAAGATAATGCCTCCAGATATATGCAATTTGACATAGAAGAGAAAAGGCTATCCATTTTTGGAGAGCCAATAGTCAAGTTATTAAGTCCTAAGTTGAGATTATGGAGGAGAGCTAAATTACCAATTGTATTTGGAATGAAGCCAGAGAATGAGTTATTGTACAAGTCTAGACTAGTGAGTTGTGATGCATTGGAGATGGAGTTGGGAATTGTTCCATTGAGTTCATTTTCCCCAAGCAGAAGCCGCTGAAGATTTGGGATGAAAAGGCCTAGATTTGATGGGAGAGGACCAGAGAGATTATTCATAGTCATTCCAATGTTTTGTAATGTTGAGATATTGAAAACCTCGAACGGAATTGGGCCAGAAAAATGGTTGCCTCCGATATTGAGGTCCTCCAAGTTTTGTAGATGACCAATTTCATTCGGAGTTGCACCTGCGACAATATGAATAATCATGAGTACATTAATTCATCAAAAAAATAAAAAAAGATTCTGCAAATTATATATATTGAAAAGGGTCATACGTCTATTGACAACCCCCCACCTTCCTGCCCCAAAAAAAGGGTATAATTAGGATTCATGAAAGGAAAACGCTAAATCCAGCATAATGGTCCCAGTGTGGTCCCGATAGATATTTATTTATTTATTTTTTTAGACTTAGTGATTGAAGAATTATCTTTCACTGATATTGTGATTTTTTTAAATATTTAATAGTATAAAAAAAAAGCATGAAAAAAATTAGAAAAAGAAAAGTTAAAAGGCCAAATGGCCTTCTCGCGCCTCTCGAAAAATCTAATTAAGACGGAGATTTGGTCTTTCAACATTTATTACTTTTTGTGTGTTTATGTGTGTGTATATATATATCTATATATATATATATATATAATTATACATAGATAATTACATTTTCTCCAATGAATTAAAACGTGCTGGTGGTAATTATTATCTGTTAATTTTAACTTAGTACAGCTTGGACCTTATTTTAAAATTCTTGTGAGCATGGACTACAATATTGTACATTAATGTACATAATAGTTTGTATAGGAAAAATATAAATAAAAAATATATCTATGAACAATTTTTTTCTTAAAAAAAAAACAGCAGTAATAAACAAATTATATATTTCTATCCTCCGCGAATATTAACTTTTTTTTTTTTTTGTCCTATAGGACTTCCTTAAAATCTTCTAGTTTTCTAGCCTGTATGTGTTGATCAGTATTTATATATAGCTAGCTTGCACATGCATTCAATTGAAAGTTGACCATTCCGAAAACAATCATTTTATAAGCACGTACGTATAACGTACATCTGCTAATCAATGATGCTTTCCATGATTTTAATACACATGTTACATATAATTAATGACTAAATTAACATACCAGCAAAGTCATTTTCGATAAGGTACAAAGCCCCAAGTATGGTTAAGTTTCCGATTGCCGGCGGTAGTCTTCTGGTGAAATGATTCCTCCACACCGAAAAATATTGCAGTTGGTTGCAGCTGAACAAATTGGATGGAAGTCCGTCATAAAATCTGTTATAATCAAGTTGAAGCCATTTTAAGTTGGGAAGATGACTAAACATATCTGTTGGAAGTCTCCCTGAGAGCTCGTTGGAGGAGAGATCAATCATTTGCAGGGAAGGCATGTTAAACAAAATAGAAGGCATCGGACCCAAAAGCTTATTATCTCGAAGACCAATTTCTTGCAAGGTAGATATGTTGAAGAGGGAGGAAGGTATATAACCCGAGAACCCATTAAAGGCCAAACCAATCCTTTCCAAGGAAGACATGTTCGATAAGGATTGTGGGATAGCACCTGTGAATCTATTGCCAAGTAGAAACAAATTTTGAAGTTTGGATAATAGTCCCAAAGATGATGGGATTTCTCCATTGAAGTTGTTGAATCCAAAGTCCAAGTTTTTCAACCACTAAAGACGAGACAGCTCATTGGGCACAGAGCCATGAAAACTATTGTGTCTTAGTCTTAGAGCATTCCCATCTGGGACTGCATATCTCCCATATCTTCAAAATTTAGGGAAATTTTTTAGGTTTAACCCAAAAACCCCTTTCCATCTGCGTCCCCATTTTGCAGTTGCCATTTACGATCTGTACAGGGTTTCTCCATATTTGTTGTTTCGCTGTGCGTCCACATCCCCAACAAACCCCCATTCCGGTTTCCCCTTCTCCCAAGTCTTCTTCTCTGTCGCTTGATATTTACGATTGGCCCCTCCCTCTCAAAGCATCTCCGTCGGTTGCAGCTCTCCATCGGTTGTATGTTTCTCTTCAAAATCTTTGTGGTTTCATGATTTCATGATTTCATGTTTCTCTAGTTCTCTGTTGTGGTGTTTCTGTTGTTCTTGGTCCCGACACCATGACCCATTTCTCTTCCTCAAGTCTGTGAGGGATCTTTGAGAAGAGAAAACACCATTTTTTTTCGTGGAATTTGGATCTTTCATAGGGATATGATAGATCGATTTTTAGTTTTTGATTTGGGGTTTTTTTGATTTGGCTGAATTGCTCAATCCTTGCATCATGAAATTGTTGATGTTTTTTCGATTTATTTGATATTCATCTTTATGCTTGGTTTTTGAATCATGTTTTTGTTGGTTTATTGCATTTGAATCCTTGCTCCATCTATTCAGTTGTTTTTTTTATTCCCAGTGCATTTTCGAATGAGGAATTTGGTATCTTTGTAAATATTATTTTGATATGTAGTGGCCTTGTTTGTACACTGCTTTGTTATGGAATATGAGAAGCCCTTTCCCTTTACTAAGATCTTGACCAGTTGATTGTTTAGAGCATGAACAAAGCTTTAGAAGCTTTCTTAGGATGAACACTGGTAGTGCTCAGTGTATTTCCAGTATCACTGAGCACTGCCAAGACAACTTGTAGCATTTGTTGCCACAACCATAGTTTTCTTCTCAAAACTGTGTAGGTCGCAGGTTTGGAATTGATGCTTTGTTTGGATGCTTGGTGATAAAAGGGAAACTATTTTGTTTTAATTACTCTTACTACAATTGATTAAGTAAGTTTTATTTGCAAAAAAAGCGTATTTAATAAACAATGCATAACAATGGGCTATTGACATGAGTAAAGACTAATTACATAGTAAAAATGGAATTGGGCTCAGTTTGCCTTAAGTTAGACTTACATAAGCTTAAACTCTCATGTGTGTATTGAAGGTTGAGGCCCACGTCTGCCAACTCAAAAATTCAACCATACATTTCAATTTTCATACTCTTTCTATTGTGTTATATACAACTCCCTATTTGTGCTTACTGTTTTCATAACCATAAAAATCCAAAAAGAATTTATATAGTATTTTTTACATCACCATATTTTAACAATAATTCTTCACAAAGTACTTTGCTGGAAATACATTTGTTCTGTGGAAATGACCTTGGGATTTCTCTATTATTACAATTGATCCACTTCTACACTTGGGAGTGATAATTTGGAGACTTGGTTTATTGGTGCATTGGGGTTGCTCGTTATAACATCAAAAAGTTTGATGAAGAGAATCAAACTGATTTAACATGTGATCTCCCATAGAAACTGAAACTATACAATTTATGGTGCCTACCCTCTTCCAATGCATGTATTGAATCAAAATACATGGCCATATTTTTTGCCTCCTCTCTTGCTGTTTGTTGGGTTAAAATCTTTGATTAAACTAAAACCCCTCGGCTGTGATGATGATAACCGCATGTGGGGATACGAGATATTTATGGCCATCTCCTCAATGGCTAGGTAACCCGGACGGCCAACAAGTACTGGCAACCGGTTGTTGCAGCCATGAGTGGATGGGCAAATTTTCATAATGTCACCATTCGGTTTCTGAGCCCTGACCAAAACCCAAACTTCAAAGTGATATGGGCTCTAACATTTCAATGTTTTTTTAGAGATGGATTCACAAGACCCTGGACATTTGTACTTCACCAACCTCCTTAGTCAAGATCCTCAACTCGACCTCACTTATGGTGGGCAAAGTGGAACATCTCCATTGATCCTTGATGACTCTTCACCCCTACCCCCTAACAAGCCTCTCGGCGTTAGGAAATCAGTCAGGGGTGAGAATTTCACCCCCGAAGAAGACAAGTTACTTGTCTCCACATGACTAAATTGTAGCCTTGATGTCGTCCAGGGAATAGATAAAAAATACTCCCAATTTTGAAATTTTTTTTTTGAGTACTTCCAGCAATTTAAAGAAACCACAAATGACCGGACAATAAAGTCTTTAATTCATCGGTGGTAGTTATCCAAAAGGCCACAAACAAATTTTGTGCGAAACTAGCCCAAGTTGAAGGGTTAAATCAAAGTAGTATGACCAAGTAAGACAAGGTAGAATTTCCAAATCCTTATTTGTTTTACGAAAAATTTCTTGTCTCCTACATTGGTTTAACATGGATTTTTTTCCCTGCAAGTTTTACAAGGCCAAGGTTATGTACCAATCGCTAGAAATATGCTCCTTCCAGTTCGAGCATTATTGGCACCTGTTGAAGGACCAACCTAAGTGGATTTGGCACACCACAAATGAGGATCCAAATCGAAATAAGACAATGAGCCCCATCCCTGACCCCAACTCGATGTTCTGGCGCTACAGTTGATTCAGTTTTTTATATCAAGGCGAATAATGTGATGGAGAATGAAGTTATCGAATTGGACCGACCAATTGGAAGGAAAGCTGAGAAAGGAAACGAAAGGCCCAAGGCAGGCAAGCAGATGAAAATTTTCAACTCAGGTGGATGAAGTATACTCTTTTGGAGGCGTCAAGCGCTCAGGAAAAAGATTGAGCATTTCGAAATCTCATTCGAAATAAATTTGAGGGATATACTGGATTTTCTGCGAAATAATCACGAAATAGGCGCTCGTGCCCTTGAATATGATCACGCCGAATAAACTTACGATGTTGGCTATTGCTATGATGCCTCGATGACTGTCCATCGACCTCCTCATTAAGAACATCGCTATCATCTTCAGAAGATATGTATGTCAACAATTTGCGAAAGAAGATACGAGCCATTTGATGAAGGGAGTAGGAGATCAAATGATATAATAGAATTTCAGTTCTATAGATGAAATGAGACTTGAGTTTGTGAGAATGTGAATGCTAGTAATATACGTATTTATAGAGGAAGAAGTTACCGTTACATATAGGACAAAAAACGTTACCGTTTGAGAGAAGACAAAAAAAGTTACCGTTGGAGAAAAGACAAAAAATATTACCGTTGGAGAAATGACAAAAAATATTACCGTTACAAAAATGACAAAAATTTTTTTATCATCAATACGTGACTACGGATCCCCATTAGAGAAACTGATAAAGAGTGCTAAATAAAAAAAAAAAATTTGCCATCACATTAGAAAATGCACTAATTAAAAAAATTACTATTTTTATAATACGAATTTCGGTTTGAAAAAAAATATTGTATTGGATAGTCAAAATCATATAAATATTTAGTAGAAAGTGATATTTGAAAAAAAGATAATAAGACAAAAGAGTTAATAGTTAAGATTGTAAATGAAAGAGAGAGAAAAATAATAATAATAAAAGAATAGAGAAATATTATTTAATATAATAGAGATAGGGATGGGGAATGGGATGTAGGAGCTTTCTAGAAGATGAATAAAATTTAGGGATAAATTTGAGAAAATGTGATTTTGAGTTAAATTATAGGAAATTTTATGAAAATCCGGATGAGGATACTCTTAGACTAACAAGAAATGAAATGTTTCCCATTTGTGGAGGAATGGTACCCTCAAGAGCCATGTAAGAAAGGTTCAAGACTATGACTCGGTGATGTCTAGAACCACAAGTGACACCAATCCAATTGCAAACAGATGTATTGGTGGACCAATTGCTCGCTAGATATTATGATCAGACATACCAAACTTTAAGGCAAGAAGAGCAGATTGATCTGTGGCAATATTTGGAATGGTTGCATCAACTAAAATAGCCATATTGTAACATCGTACCAAAAGCAATATCACACAAAGGAGGAGTACTCTATCCATGATTGATGTATCTAATGATCACTTGAGGTAGGGGAATTAGTATTTATGTATATCTATATATATGGCGTTCAAAGTTAAGCATTAAAAAATTAAGAGGATAATTAAAGAGTAGGTAGGGCTGTTCATCTGGGCCGCGTTTTACCCAGCCCAATCCGGAACCCAGAAAAACTGGATTCCGGTTATAGGTTCTGGCCCGGATTTATTCCGGGTCGGTACCCGCATCTTTAAATCTGGGTCTATTCGGCCCGAATGCGGTTTTAAAACTCAGGTATCGGATTTAAAACGGGTACCCGGGTTTAATATAAAAGTAACAACTTATGATGCCCTAGCCGCCCCCCCCCCCCCCCCCCACGCCCCAGGTTCACTCTCAGACTACTTTATCTCCTCTCTTTGCTCTCTCTGGTCTGTGTTGCAGCGATGCCCTACGCCTCCTTCCCCTGATTCACTTTCTCTAATATGCTCTCTCTCTCTCTCTCTCTCTCTACTCTGCTATGCCGGAGCCCCTATCGAAATCTGTCTCTCATCTGCTCTATCTCCCTCTCTACCATTTGCGATGCCGAACGGTGGAAGTTCTTGGCTAGATTTGCCATCTGCGATGCCTAACGTTTGGGTATGTTTTCTTTCTTTTCTCTTTGTTGATTTTTGGTTTGTTTCGTTAAGAATTTTTTGAAATTTTAAGGAGTATTTTTATGGGTTAGATCTGTTTAGTTGAACAAAGGAAAAATAAACATTTTTCTAAGCACTAGAAGATTGGGTTTGTTGCTATGTACATGTTTAGATCTGATTAGTTGCAAAATGCAAGAACCGTGGGTATCGAATCCAAGAAGGTTTTTTTTTTTTTAATATGTCTATGTAAGTTCGTTTTAAAGTTTTTGCCTTTCTACTGCCCTGCTCAAAGATAGCATACTCCACAACAAACCTGAGTAGATTTTTACTTGTAAGGAAAGGAAGAAATTGACTCTTCCAAAGCAAATAGTTGGTACGTGGAGCTGATTTTTTTAGTAGATATTTGAATTAGTTTATATGATTTTTATTGGTGGAATAACCAATTTCACTCGAGTCAAAAACTAGGCTGGTGCTAGCTCTGCCATCTAGCCTTCTTCTTCCATACCTTGGCATAGATTCAGTTTTTTCTGGCAGCATATGGAACTTTAAACATATGGGAGTTCCACTATGGTTTTTGATTTGTTGGAAACAACATGGGAATCTATTCTTCTCCTCGCTTCTTCTCTTGTAGTAACCTTTTTAAGTGTCTGTTCTCTAGGTTTTTTGAGAGGGAGAGGGGGGTGGTGATGGAATGTGAATGTACCATTGATTTCAGGCAACGCTACCTTTCTTAAATGTAATGTATTCTTTATTGTCGCAGTGCCATCTGGTGCATTATTTAGCTCCATTTTTATTTCATTTTTTTTGCTTAAGTTGTAGGAACTTGTTGGCTAAAGTGGTAAGGGTAAGGGTCTTGGTCTTCATGACCCTTGAGTGCAAACAATTTTAGGTGCCATTTATCATTTTGAGAAACTAATTATTTATCTAATTCATGTGATATAGATACACTAAACGAATTCAGGGTTTAATTAGATGAAAGATATGTTGTGTTTATATGGTTTCTGAGATTTCTCGTAATCAAAGATGTCGTAGGAACTAGAAATTGATTCGACAAAGTGGCATTATGAACTTGGAAGGCATATATTTAGGTGAACAATTTGCATCGTTTGACACCTTGCTATATGTATAATGCCTTAATAGGCTTGCATTGTGAACGGAGTCTACCAGGCTAAACTGGTACTCAAATCATGGAAGCCATGACTATTAAGTATTCTCTACCTGCTTGTAATGTATCCTTGGGATTACCGATTACTCTCTTGTATAAAGGTTTAGTTTTTGTTATGTATTTCCAACACTTCCAAAATATATATATATTTTTATTTTCCTTGCTAAGTAATATGGTTTTGTGATTTTAGGAGATTAAAAAAATTGTGGTCTTTGAAGGTGCATTCAGAAGATTTTCAGCATCATCAAAGAGGAAGGAGGTTCAGAGGAAGGAGGTCTAGAAGATTTTTCAAAGTTGTGTTTTGTAATTCATATATTGTAATTTTTGTGTTTGTTAATGTAATGTAATGTATAAATACTAAATAATCTAATCTGTATGTTGCATGTAATATGGATATATTTTCTTTTGCATACATTTAGTTAGAAAGGTAATTAATTTCTAACTTTAGTTTCTTTTACATGATTTTCTGAAATATATGCTTTTAAACAAAAAAAATCATTTTTGGTTAAAAATTGAACAATGTTCAATGCTATTATGCCTTTCAACATAATTTCTTGAAATATAGACTTTTAGGTAAAAAGAAAAAAAATGTTTTCGAATTATTTTTTTATTAGAGAAAATTTTAATCAAATGTTTGAGATTTCTATTAATTAAAAAAAAACCCTAGTTAATACAGGTTTTGTAAAATCCCGGGATCGGATCGGGTCTGACTTGGGTTAAGCCGGCCCGGATTTGACACCTGTGTTCCAGTCTGAATATACCCAGATTCCCACATCAAAATTTGGATGAACAGTTCTAAAAGTAGGGGAGTTGACTAATAATATTGACTTGAGAGTTGTGATCATATGCATGTATCTAATTAATGCTGGGACCATTTTCTTGATCACCTTGAAAATTCAAGAAAGACAATTAATGTTCCTTATACCTAAACTAGAGACCATGCACCTATGAAAGAAAGACAGGTCTAAATATTAGTATAACGTGGATATGGGTGCATAAGAAAGCAAAAGAAAACAGGAGTTAATATCCCACTTGTCCAGATCGCTAGCTCCCAATCAGAGACGACTGATGAAGACTGAAGCAAGTAAGTGGGTAGCTATTGATTGATTGAATGTCTTGACACTCAGCAGCAAGCAATCGTACTCGCATGGCCCTTTTCCTGTTTGTCTTTCTTTGAAGCATTCAATTCCATTACAAAACCAAAACTTGCACACAACAGGCCGTAGATTTTACACTCGATCGAGGAAAACTTATTTGCTAGCTGTTGAATTATCAACTTAATTTTCAAAAGTTTTCAAAATTGGATCGTAAATTGAGGAAGTAGAGATTTTGGTAGACATACGCATCTGGTGGGATTTTAATTTCGGTTAAGCAGAGATCGGTGGACACGTACGGGCCGTACGGCCGAGCTAATTAACTATCCAGCCACTCTTCTGAAATTTCCCAATAAGTGAATTGGGTCGCTGGTTCCAATTTCTTAACGTGCATATGGGGGCATAAAAAAGCAAAAGAAAATAGGAGTCAAATATCCCACTTTTCCAGATCACTCCCAATCAGATACGACTGATGAAGACTGAAGCAAGTGGCCCGGTCGCTATTGACAAAATTGCTTGATTGAATGTCTTGACAGTGAGCAGGAAGCAATCGTACGCGCATGGCTCTTTTCCTGTTTGTTTTTCGTTGCAGAGGTGTTGCTGGACATAGATCACCTGCAACCCGGTATGGCACAATCGAGTTTGGGCCAATCCGGCACAGAGCAGTTCCATTTCAGAATCAGATCCGATCCGATCCGATCCGAGTAGACTAAAATCAAATCAGGTCGAACTGACAAGGCCAGTTTATTTATTAATGTTAATATTATTATTTTTAATTAAAAATCCTGCACTCCTTTGCACCTATTTTTTAATTGAATATAAATTTAGTTTCCACCTAATTAAAGTTGCAACTTCTCATATTATCTACAATTTCCATCATAATGATCTGGAATGCTGAGATTAATATATAAATCACGAGTCAATTTTTCATAAAAATAATATTGATATGCTTTTGAAGTGGATGAAATTATATTGAGGTTTTTATTAGCTTGATAGTTACCGAGAGTTTGGGTATGCATGGTTAACTACATATTTATATGGATCACTAGATATGAAATGCATGAAGCATATAGTCCTAAAGTACTTATTCTATCAAGTTTCAAAAATCCTTATATGATCTAATACAATCTAAACGCATGTGAAATAAGCTATTTTCCATATATTTTCAGTATTTACATTAGCTTTTATTGTAATTTATATAGATTATTTAAATGTCATTAAGGTTCCAGAAGAGCTCATGAAAACTGCACATATTTGAAATATAAATCAGAAACCCTTTTGGCTTCAAGGGAGAGATGAATGAAATTATTAGTTTTGAAATAGCATATCTTAAATGCAATTAGTATTTCAGATTCATATTACGGTTTTGTAACAAATGTGCATTATTAAAGGAGAAATAAAATGGAGCACACAGAACATCTATCAGAAGATAGAAACACAATATGAATATTTGTGAAATATTATTTTATTATCTCGAAACAAAATTACAGAAATTTGAGGCTCTTCGCCTCATTCTTTAAACGATCTTACTCTTCAAAAATTTACATGGCATCCCTGTCTAAAGAAGTAAGCAATCGAAAAGAAGAGTTAAGTAAGGATTTTAAATTTCTATTCTCTTGCTTTATTGCTCATATCTTCATGTTGGACTCCAGAAGAAGTCGCTGAAGGATAGAAATTTTCTCATTGAGTTTGTCAATATCATAAGTTTTGGATTGCAGTCGTTGAGAAAATGCGATAATAGTTTATGAGTATTGGGTACCAAGACTCATAAGCTTGTAGATATCATCAATATCTAACTTATTAGTTAGATCATTATTGTATTGTATTATAGCACCTACGGTAGAAGCATAAACAACTGGTGAACAAGGTGTAGAATACATCATATATTGGTCACGAGAAGATTGTTGGGCCATTGCAGAGTAAGAATGCAGAAAGAGATTGCAGACTAATTATAGAAAAGTAAAGAATATGAGATGCGAATGAAGATAAGCTGAATATTTCTTTTTATAGAGAAAATTATGAAAGCAAGACAAAATTATATATATTGATAGAGGATATGCTAAACACAGATATCTTACAATTATTTACTAGACCGTGAAATTAAAAACAGCTTGCCCCTACTCTCTTAGAAGTTGGATTTTTTCAAATATCCGCAGCGAGATTAAATGCAGCTTGTCCTTATTCTCTAAGTATTTGGACTTCTTCAAATATCCGTTGCTGCTTATCCTGAAGATCACGGGCATACTGTTTTAGCGCCTTATTCTCCTTCTTCAGTTTCTTGTTCTTACGATTCTTCATAGAGAACTTCTAACGCAATTAAGATATTTGATTATTAAGTTGGTTGACCTCATTCAGTTTAGCTGATAACCTTCAAGATATGGTCATACCAGAGGCAAAATATTGAGCACTAAGAAATCTTGATTATGAAACGACATCAGAATAAATCCTTCCAGAAAAATGAATCTCTGCTCCTATCATAAGAGTAGCATTCTCAGGTGAGTAAAAGGAAGGACAAAGCATCTCTATTGCTTCACAATATCTCTCGTGAAGCATCTCTCTACAAGAGACAAGAGATGTAACATCCTAGACCTGTAGCGCCTGACAACTATAGAAGAGCTGTAAAATCATGCAGTGCTTGTTTAGTCTAAAAAGGTGGCCACCGTTTTTGTTGAATATAGAGGTTGGTGGCTTAATTTTGATAACTTATCCACTAACTATGTTATTTACAAGAACTCCAGAAGAGCACAACTCTAGAAGAGTAGTGAATTTAATGTTAAAACGATCTTGAATCAATATGGCAAATTTGTTTACCAAAACATTACCAACTGCATCATTTAAAGAGTTGGTACACAATATGTAGATGCATCAACGCAAAGACCTTTCACTATAAAGTCTTGAAACACTTTTTATGGATAAAACTCATTCCCTGAGTACTCCAACGGTTGTTCGATCACTTGATGTGCAGAAAGATCCATTTCGTTCTTGTGAAGACGATAAAGAAATTCTTGGTCCTGAAATACCTTATCTCAGTGCAATTAATACCCTGATGTATCTTGAAAATTGCACTCGATCTAATATTGCATTTTCAGTTAATTTACTTGCAAGGTATAATTCTGCACCAACTCGAAGACATTGGAATGATATTAAACATGTCATTCGTTATCTCCGAGGTACGATTGATATGAAATTATTTTATTAACATGGATCAAGTCTATAATTAGTTGGATATTCGGATGCAGGTTATCTTTCAGATTCACACAGAAAGATTATTGCATTTCATAAGAAGAAATGTGAAATTAATGTCAAGCAGATACGATCAAGTGATAATCTGGCAGATTTATTCACTAAAACATTACCAACTGCAACATTTAAGAAGCTTGTGCAGAACATTAGAATGCGAAGATTTGAAGACCTATTATCATGCACTTTTCAGGGGGAGTAAATGTCTTGAAGACTTGTGCTGATTGTACTCTTTTTTCTTCGTTAAAGTTTTATCCCACTGGGTTTTCCTTTGCAAGGTTTTAATGAGGCAATCTTAAAGCACTTGGCAGTACACATGAATGTTGTACTCTTTTCTTTCGCCATTGGTTTTTTCCCACTGGGTTTTTCCTTGGCAAGATCTTAACGATGCATATTCTTTATGTATGGTCATCCAAAGGGGGAGTGTTATAAACTTATTTGTATAACCATACATAGCCACTAATTAAGATCATTGAACCATCAATTAAGACCAATCTTTTGCCACTAATTAAGACTATTGAGCTATCGATTAAGACCTATCTTTAGCCATCAATAGAGACTTAAGCTATACCTACTCCTTTGTACTCCTATATATATAGGTATCATTCCTTTGTATATGATCCAGTTTTTGTATTGAATAACAACTCTTTCTCTTGCAATATCCTATTTCTCTTACAATATCATTTTTCTTTTAATTTCATAACACATGTAATGTTTTTGGGCCAAATTTAGGAACATTTTTTTTTTGTCTAAAATTTTTCATAATTATAACAATCTTAATTTTTTCGAAGTAAAAATTGGATCATAAATTATAAGAAGCAAAGGTGCTGCTGGACATAGATCACCTGCAACCCGGTATGGCACAGTCGAGTTTGGGCCCAATCCGGCACAAAGCAATTCCATTTCAGAACCAAATAGATCCGATCCGATCCGATTCGACTAAAATCAAATCAGGTTGAACTGACAAGGCTGGTTTATTTATTTATTTATTTATTTACTAATATTATTTTTTTTATTAAAAATCCTGCACTCCTTTGCACCCATTTTTTAATTGAATATAATTTTAGTTTCCACCTAATTAAAGTTGCAACTTCCCATATTATCTACAATTTCCATCATGATGATCTGGAATGCCGAGATTAATAGAAAACAAGGAAAAATACTATGGGGGGCCGTAGATGTACTGGACAAAGTAAAAATTTAGCTAACAATTGATTAGGAAGCTAAAAAAGAAGTTGTAGTGGGCTAAAGCTCAGTAATTTTATCTTTCATTAATTCCACTAATCAAATTTGTTAAGCCCAAACTGTGACCAAAGATTATTTTGACATAAAAAATTCTCTCTCCCTCTTACTTTTCAATTCTTACCTGCTAGCTACATTTCCAAGTTTCTATTTATTAAACATATTTAATCATTTGCCTAACTTTTTACTTTAATTTGTATCTATACAATACTTGAAAAAATATGACTATTGAAAAAATATATAATGTTAAAAACATATGATCATTGTAACCCGGTATCCGGTTTCCATTTAAAAATAAAAAATAAAAAAAATTTGCAACTCACCTAGGTCTCCTCGGTGACTATCTGGCTATTCTTGATTTCCTTAATTCTGTGGTCGTCCTTGAATTTGATTGAGTTTCGTGAACGCGAGGCCCGCGACGATACACCAGCGTACCCCGACGTGTAAGTTTGAATTTCCGATTTAAATCTTGTGGTTGAAAATGTGTTAATTTTCCTATTTTTTCATTCGATTGTCTCTGGCTTTGCTTTTCACTATATACTTGATGCAGAGATGAGGATGCTTTGCTGAATACACAGTGCCCTATAAATTTGGAGCTAAGATGGCAAACTGACGTTAGTTCTAGTATATATGCTACCACCTTGATTGTCGATATCAACGAGTATAATAATCAAGAGATCACGCTCACGCGATTTGAACAATATTAGCCTTGCTGTGGATTCTTGTTTCAGCGGTCTCTATTCTTCCACATTTGCGGTCCTCATCTTCTGGCCTATCTTCCATCCCAACATGGTCAAGTTTCATGTCACCGATGCCTCGCTTACCCAGTTCAACTACACCACCAACAACACCACGCTCAACTACAACCTTTCCTTCAACATCAACGTTAAAAACCCAAATAAAAGGATCGGCATATACTACCGGGTGAATTCTAAGGTTAAAAAAAATAATAACATTAATAATAAAATAAATAAAATCGGGTACAAACGAAAATCGAGATTCCAGATTTTTAAAATCGGTTTCATCCGAATTTTGGTTTGGATTTGACCTAGATTGTATCCTGGTCCGAATTTAAAATCCAGATTTTTGGGTCGGTACTTACTGTATACCGGATTTTAAAACCGGTTTCAACTCCGATTTGAGTCATATCAATATTCAATGCAAGCTATATACGTACCATTTTGCTGATTTTTTTATCATCTTATTTTTAAGGAAAAATCTATTCTTAGGCCGGTTTCGTTCACCAACACCACACACCGTGACGTGGCGAACCGGTCTAATCGCCACGTCATGGTTTTACACTCACTCCCTTCCCGATGGATTCTGGATTCGCGCCCTTCCTCCCCTTTGAATTTGCAGTGGCAATGAAAAAGCTGACGATCATTTCGACACAGTCTAACCCACTACAAATGAGGACACAAACATTCTCAATACTACAAATTTTGGTTATTTTTCTCACCCATGTTTCGATTGCTACTTTAGATCGAGCCCAAGAGACCTTCTTCCAATGTCTTTCAGACGATTCTCAATCCTCTCCATCGATCACTTCTGTCACCTATTTCCCCAACAACTCTTCATACACGGATGTCTTGCAGTCCTATGTTCGAAACCTCAGATTCATGTCTCCTGCAACCCCAAAACCCCTGCTCATCGTAACCCCCACCCATGTTTCTCACATCCAAGCATCGATAATTTGTTCAAAAATCCATGGACTTGAAGTTAGGATCCGTAGTGGTGGCCACGATTATGATGGCCTTTCGTATGTATCAGATTCCCCGTTCATTATCATTGACATGTTCAATCTAAGATCCATATATGTCGACGTGGAAGATGGAAGCGCTTGGGTGCAGTCCGGGGCAACACCCGGAGAGTTGTACTATAGAATAGCTGAGAAGAGCAAGATCCATGGCTTCCCGGCCGGAGTTTGCCCCACAGTTGCTACTGGAGGCCATTTCAGTGGAGGTGGGTACGACAACATGATGAGAAAGTACGGCCTGTCGGTGGATAATGTCGTTGGTGCAAAAGTTGTCGATGCTAAGGGTAGAGTTTTTGATAGAGAATCTATGGGGGAAGATCTTTTCTGGGCCATTAGAGGAGGAGGTGGAGCCAGCTTCAGGGTTATACTTCCTGGAAAATCAAGTTGGTTGGCGTCCCAGAAATTGTCACGGTCTTTAGAGTTGAGAAAACCTTGGAACAAGGTGCTACCGACATTGTTCATCAATGGCAACATGTTGCTGACAAGATTGATGATGATCTCTTTATCAGAGTGGTGGTGCTATCTGTGAATAGAAAGCAATATCAGACAATAAAAGCTAAATTCGTGGGTTTGTATCTTGGAAATTCAGAAGATCTCATATCTGTAATGAATCAAAGTTTCCCTGAATTGGGTTTACAACAACAAGACTACATCGAAATGAACTGGATTGAATCGTTGCTCTTCTGGTCTAACTACGGAAACGATACATCTCTGGATGTTTTGCTTGAGTGACAACCTCAATCAGAAAAGTTCTTGAAGAAGAAATCAGACTATGTCCAAAACACCATTTCAAAAAAGGGTCTGGAAAGCATATGGAAGAAAATGATGGATTTAAAGAAGCCAGTACTAACATTCAATCCCTATGGGGGGAAAATGAGTGAAATTTCTGAGTTGGAAACGCCATTTCCACACAGAGCAGGGAACATGTACAAAATCCAATACTCAGTGAACTGGAAAGAGGAAGGTGTGGAGGCATCAAAGCAAAACTTGGATCGAATAAGAGGGCTTTATGATTATATGACACCTTTCGTTTCAAAGTCACTAAGGGGATCATATCTGAATTATAGAGATGTTGATTTGGGTACCAATTGTTGTAAAAAACGATGACAATAAAGTGAAAAATAAAGAATATGAAAAGAGAAAAATCACACACGACATACAGATATACGTGGTTCGGCAAATTGCCTAAGTCCACGAGAGCTGCAGATGATTTTATTACTTGAAGAATCACACTACAATGGAGGGGCGAAATACTGTTCACCAACAGTGTTGTACAGTACGGCCATAGGTGTATAAAACACATATAAATACTTAAACAGTAGAAAAAGCCCTAAATATGAAAATATACGATGTTCGCTTGAGCGGCGTGTCGAGTGAGCGTTGAGCGAACTCCATTCTGCAATTGCTCGAGCTCACTGTCGAGCGGACATTGAGCATTCAACTCTACCTGACTTCGCTCGAGCGGCTAGTGCCTCCGCTCGAGCGAACTCCCTTTCCCGCAATCGCTCGAGCTCACTGTCGAGCTGCTTTCGAGCGTTCGACTCTGCCTAAATTCGCTCGAGCGGCTAATGCCTCCGCTCGAGTGATGTGGACCAGACTCCATAGTACTCAACAATTCTCCCACTTGGAGACTGGTACACTCGCTGCATCGTCCTCTTCCTCAAACGTGATGTCCTTCATCTCTGCAACTCACTGCCCCTGTCTTCATGCTAGAAGACCAATTGAAGTTGCGCACAACTTCAGTTTCTCAAGTGTAACACCCTTTGTTAACATATCAGCAGGGTTATTGCTTTCACAAATTTTTTCAAGTAACAATTGTTCGTCATCTAACAATGATCGTATGAAGTGATACCTGATCTGAATGTGCTTGGTCCTGGAATGAAATGCTGGATTCTTGGCAAGGAATATAGCGCTCTGACTATCACTGTAGAGAGTGCCTTTCTTATTCTTTTTACCCAATTCCTCCAAGAAGCCTTGTAGCCATATCATCTCTTTTGCAGCCTCTGACACTGCAATATACTCAGCTTCTGTAGTAGAAAAAGAAACCGTTTTCTATAGATTAGAACCCCATGACACTGCAGTACCACCAAGAGTATAAACAAAACTCGTGGTACTCTTTCTACTATCAATGTCTCCAGCTAAATCAGCATCAACATAGCCCTGCACCTCTAAACTCTCTCCTGAGAAATACAAGCACGTTCTGAGGAGCCTTTTAGGTACCTCAAAATCCACTTCACTGCTTCCCAATGTTCTTTTCCTGGGTTACTCATGTATCTACTCACAACTTCCACTGCATGGGAAATATCCGGTCTTGTGCAAACCATAGCATACATAAGTGAACCAATAGCTGAGACGTAAAGAACCTTACTCATGTAGTCTTGTTCCTCCTCTGACTTGGGTGACTGATTCTTACTGAGTCTGAAGTGACTGCCCAAAGGTGTGCCAACTTGTTTGGCCTTGTCCATATTGAACCTGCTGAGTACATTTTTCACATACCCAGCCTGTGAGAGTCTCAACGTGTCTCTGACTCTATCTCTAACAATCCTCATGCCAAGGATTTGCTTTGTAGCTCCCAAATCCTTCATTGCAAAGTGCTCTGACATCTGCTTCTTCAGATTATTGATCTCATCAATACTAGCCCCTGCAATAAGCATGTCATCCACATACAACAGTAGAATAATATAAGAATTGTCAAAATGCCCTGACATCTGATGTACCATGCACTATGCATGAAGTTATCAAATTTCTTGTACCACTGTCTAGGAGCTTGCTTCAGGCCATACAAGCTCTTCTTCAGTCTGCAAATTGAATCTTCCTTTCCCTGTACTACAAACCCCTCAGGCTGGTGTATGTAGATGTCTTCATCAAAATCTCCATGAAGAAAGGCTGTTTTCACATCTAACTGCTCAAGAAATAAATCTTTGATAGCAACTATAGACAGTACCATCATGATGGTTGTGATCTTCACCACAGGAGAAAAGATCTCAGAGTAATCAATACCCTGCTTCTGTTGAAAGCCTTTTACAACAAGTCTAGCCTTGTACCTCTTACTGCCATTATGCTCAGTTTTCACCTGGTACACCCACTTGTTGTGTAATGGGTGCACTGGACCCACTCTCCCCGTCACTCACATCTCTGCACTGCACTGTGACCTCTGGTAGGTCATCCAATCTTACGAACTTGGACTCCTGCGGAGCTACTTCAGAAGCTGTACTAGGCTTGTCCTTGTACACAATCTTCTCATTAAAAATCACATTCCTCCTTCTTATGATCTTCCGACCCTGATCATCCCAGAAACGATAGCTAAATGCCTCGTCTCCATAGCCAATGAAATAACATTTCTTTGACTTAGCCTCAAGTTTACTACGAGCATCAGAATCAATAAGAACATAAGAAAGACAATCAAAAGTTTTAAGGTGAGAAAATTTGACCTTTTTCCTGCTCCAAACCTCCTTAGGCAATTCACAATCTAATGGGACAGATAGCCCCCTGTTGATCAAGTAGACGGCAGTGCTGACCGCATCTGCCCAGAAAGTTGGTGGTAGTCCGGCGTGCAACCTCATGCTTCTAGCACGCTTATTTATAGTTCTGTTCATACGCTCCGCAACTCCATTTTGCTGTGGTGTCCCAGGAATGGGTCTTCTCCATTCCGATACCCTGAGCTGCACAGTACTTCTTGAACCCACCATCAATGTACTCACCACCATTGTCGGACCTCAAACATTTCAGTTTTAAGTCTCTCTCTGTCTCAACCATAGCCTTCCAAGTTTTGAATATATTAAATACGTCAGATTTATACTTCAAGAAACAAACCCATACCTTCCTACTATGGTCATCAATGAACGTGACATAGTAACGAGAATCTCCAAGAGATGCTACTGGAGAAGGTTCCCACACATCTGTGTGTACAAGATCCAGTTTTCCTGTCTTTGGCGTTCTGCCACTTTTCAAGAAACTGACATTCTTCTGTTTCCCCATAATGCAACTCTCATATATACTGAGATCAACTGACTTCAATTCTAGTAGCTTGCCTCTGGACAGAAGTTCTTTCATACCTTTCTGACTCATATGGCCAAGCCTACAATGCCACAAATCTGCTGTGCTCTCTGCAACGGTAGTAGCAATAGTGTTAATTAAACCAGTAGTCATATATAGTGTACCAGTTTTCTTACCCCAATCCAGTACCAATGCCCCTTTTGTGACCTTCCAGGTGCTATCTGAGAACACTACTGAATGACCACACTCATCGAGCTGCCCAACAGAAATGAGGTTTTTCTTTAACTCAAGAATGTGTCTGACCTTTTGCAAAGTCCATTTGTTTTTGTTAGGGAGTACAATGTCAATGTCTCCCATCCCCACTATGTCCAAAGGCTCTCCATCAGCCAAATACACCTTCTCAAAGTCACCTGCAACATAATTCCGCATTAACTCCCAGTAGGAAGATGTATGGAAGGAAGCCCCTGAATCTAGTATCCAGTCATCAACTGGACTATGAACTGCAAGCAACAGTACATCTTGTACTTCTTCAGTTACAACATTAGCACTATCATTCTCGGTCTTCTTAGGATTTTTGCAGTTCTTCTTTATGTGGCCATCTTTGCCACAATTCCAGCAAGTTGCATGTTAACCAGGCCTTGACTTGCTCTTGCCCATGTGCTTTGATTTTGATCTTCCTCTATTTGAGTTCCTGTCTTGTGATCTCCCTCGAAAATCAACATTCAGTGCTGAACTCGAACCCGAGGTCTCGCCAGAATCTTTCCTGCACACCTCCTCAACCAAAATCAAATCACGAATATCATCATATTTTAGCTTAGATTTACCGGCAGAATTACTAACAGCCATTCTCATGGCTTTCCAGCTATTTGGCAATGAAGCCAACAATATCAGTGCACGTATCTCATCATCAAATTCAATTTTAACAGATGACAATTGATTTGTGATAGTATTAAAATCATTCAGATGATGTGCAACAGACATACCATCCGCCATCTTTAAATTGAATAACTTTTTCATCAAGTGTACCTTGTTATTCGCTGACGGCTTTTCATACATACCTGACAAATCTGTCATGAGATCCGCAGTCGTCTTCTTCTTGATGACGTTGTGTGCAACAGATCTTGACAGGGTTAATCGAATAACCCCCAGAACCTGTCGATCCAACAGATTCCAATCAGCCTCATCCATCTTTTCCGATCACTTTCCCAATAATGGAAGATGAAGTTTCTTCCCATAGAGGTAGTCCTCTATTTGCATCCTCCAGTAACCAAAATCCGTGCCATCAAACTTCTCGATTCCCGATACCTTCACTTCATCTCCAGCCATCGTTTTTCCTCAGACCCGAACCTTGGCTCTTGATACCAATTGTTGTGAAAAAAGATGACAATAAAGTGAAAAATAAAGAATATGAAAAGAGAAAAATCACACACGACACTGTTGAGCGGACATCGAGCGTTCAAATCTGCCTGACTTCGCTCGAGCGGCTAGTGCCTCTGCTCGAGCGAACTCCCTTTCCCACAACCGCTCGAGCTCACTGTTGAGCTGCCTTTGAGCGTTTGACTCTGCTTGAATTCCCTTGAGCAGCTAATGCCTCCGCTCGAGCGATGTGGACCAGACTCCACAGTATTCAACACCAATGGGGTTGGGAATTCAAGCTACTTAGAAGCTAGTGCTTGGGGGACCTAGTATTTTAAGGAAAATTTCGATAGGCTGGTACAAGTGAAGACTTTGGTAGATCCATATAACTTCTTTCGATGTGAATAGAGCATCCCTTCTCTTGCACCATGGACAAGTGTACAGGTAGGATAAAGCTTGCTTTGAACACCTCTTATGATCAGTGTAGGAAAGATGCAAAATATTGTCACGTAAACAAATACATATTTATCGACATTTCAAACTGAACAATCCATATTAATGTTTTTTTTGATATTTCTAGTATTGGAGCAGCTGATCAAAGACTTTTTTTTTCCTCCTCTATTGCTTAATTGCTAAATATTATTTTTTTAATATAATTTTTATTTTAAGATTAAATTAAATTATTTATTATATTTTGTATGAGAGTTTGAAAAAGTTATAATGATTATATGAGATGAAATGATATAAGTTGTTTTGTGTGAGAGTTTATTATTGTTTTATGATATAAGTGTGAAGTTGATGTCTTATTCAACAACACATCAAGCTTTCAAGCACCTAAAGACACAGAAATACAGTAAAAAAGAAATGCAACATAACTGTAGAGGAGCAGTGTGTGGAAGCGAATGATGGATGAGAGATTGATTTGAAAGAGGAGGGGTGTGGCGGCATCAGCATGTGGGGTGTGGCTCCGTTTATTGGGAGTGATTAATGTTTAGGGGAGACCCACCGTCGGCAAGCATCTGGTTCATGTGTCCACCGAAAGTGCTTGGGGCTTGGTTCACCCAAAAAGATAATAATGAAAGGACCAAAACGAGATTGGGGGGTATTATTGGTGATAATGGAAGCTAGAAATGTGTAGACTTGAACATCAACACGTTATATCAAACCACATTATTTTGAGCCTTGATTTTTGTAAGATTTGTTTATAAACTTAAATATGTCATGACATCAATTTGTAATTTAGAGAAAAATATTTTATAAGCTGACCCAATGGGTTGGCCCAAGTGGTGAAAGCATTCGTTTTAGAGTATCACTCTTATCAAGATTTAAGGTTCAACATTTCATGAGTACAAATAATCATTTAAGACTACACATTTGGTGAAAAGTCAGATTTAACCAAATCTATGTAAAGAAACTTTCAAGAATGCGATGCACAGAATCAAAATTTACTATACAGGAGTGAGTCCAAATGGTGCCTTAAAGAGGTTTCCTGATATTTAAAAATAGATTTTACAAGCTTTTGTTTAAATTTGAGACCACCAACCAAGAGGTGATATGGCGTATTTCATATATTTTTCTCTCTCACTTGAGTATTTCAAATTCTTAATTTAGAACCGAATTCAGGTGGTATTTAGCTTAATAAATAATTTGCATGATTAATTTTGAGATTAATCGAAATTTTGTTATCGAATATTCAATATTAATAAAATAAATATTTCAAAAAAATATTAATAAAATAAATAAATAACTTGCATAAAATATTTTTAAAGAGATTGCCTTCAGTAATATCTAGTACGGTAATCTCATTGAGTATGTGGCCCACAAAAAAGGAAAGTAGGAAGAGATTAGTCCAGGTGCATGTGGTTTTAGCGGGGAATTCCGAAAAAAAAAAAAAAAAAACAGTCAATTATGTCTCCAATTAAAAATAAAAAAGTAGGAAGCACTTGCCGGTTGTCTATGACTCTATTTTGGACTTATGGTTACTACTATGAGATCAAACAACACTGTAAATTAACAACTTTAGGCCAAACCTTCTACAATCATTCCAACATCTCAACTTGAGGCTTACAACAAAATCCTCAAAACCCAAAAGTGAAATCTCCATGCACTTTTGTCAAATACAAGGTATAGAATTTACCCTGAATTGCAAAGCTCATTAGAGTCCCAACTGAGTTTAATTTTCCTGTCAAAACTAGGGCTTTCTGAACAGAAACAACCTCAGACCTATAGCATTGTGACATTGTCTCTGTATAAAGACAATGAAGTTTTCAAGCTTGAAAATCAAAAACAGTTTGGTTCCTAGGAGAAAGAGAAACTAAAAGATATTTCAGTTACCGATGATGAGAAAATCAGGCTGTTCTACCTTTCTTAATGTGCCTTCCATGATTCCTCTGTTTCTTGTTCTTCTTCATGTCTCTGCCTCATGGGCAGCAGCAGACTCGGTGTATGCTACGTTTGTTCACTGTCTGTCTAAGCAAACAAACCAACCCAACCAAGTTTCCCATATACTTTATGCTCAAACCAACGCTTCCTACACATCTGTGCTCCGAGCCTACATCAGAAACTCCCGCCTCAACACCTCGTCTACCCGAAAACCTGTGATCATTGTGACCCCAACGCAAGAATCCCATGTCCAGGCTGCCGTGATTTGTTCAAAGAGCATTGGGCTTCAGATCAGAACCCGAAGCGGCGGACATGACTTCGAGGGCATCTCTTACATCTCCGATGTGCCGTTTATACTCCTCGATATGTTTAATCTCCGATCCATAAATATCGACCTTAAGGAACAAACTGTTTGGGTTGGAGCCGGCGCCACGTTCGGAGAGCTTTATTATAGAATCTGGGAGAAGAGCAAAGTGCACGGCTTCCCAGCCAGTCCTTGTCCCACCGTTGGCGTTGGTGGGCACATTAGCGGCGCTGGGTATGGTAACATGCTGCGTAAACATGGGCTGTCGGTGGATCATGTAATCGACGCGAGGATTGTCGACGCTAAGGGTAGGATTCTTGATAAGGCTTCAATGGGGGAAGATCTGTTTTGGGCAATCAGAGGAGGAGGAGGAGCAAGCTTTGGAGTGATACTTTCGTACAAGCTTAATTTGGTTCCTGTTCCAAAAACGGTCACAATTTTCCGGGTTGAGAGGACTCTGGAAGAGAAGGCGACCGACATTGTTTACAAGTGGCAGCAGGTTGCCACCACGACCGATGACAACCTTTTCATGAGGTTGCTCTTACAGCCTGTGAGTTCCAAATTGAAGAAGGGGGAGATGACTGTTAGAGCTTCGATCATGACCTTGTTTCTTGGAAACGCTGAGCAACTTGTTTCATTGTTGGGTAAAGAGTTTCCTGAATTGGGTTTGAAGAAGGAAAATGTCACGGAAACAAGTTGGATTGGATCTGTCGTTTGGTGGGCTAACTTCGACATTGGGACGTCCCCAGATGTCCTGCTCGACCGAAATCCTGACTCTGCAGAGTTCTTGAGGAGAAAGTCAGATTATGTGCAGAAGCCGATTTCCAAAGATGGGTTGAATTGGCTATGGAAGAAGATGATTATGAGTGGAAAAGCAGGTTTGGTTTTCAACCCGTATGGTGGGAAAATGAGTGAAATTCCTGCTTCTGCTACGCCTTTTCCACACCGTGCTGGAAATTTGTTTAAGATCCAGTACTCCCTAAGTTGGAAAGAGGAGGGAGTTGTGGCAGACAAGAATTACACTACTCAGATAAGGACGCTTTTCAGTTACATGACTCCATTTGTTTCCAAGAACCCAAGACGTGCCTTTCTGAACTATAGGGACCTTGACATTGGATTCAATCGCAATGATAAGAATAGCTATGAAGAAGGGAAGGTTTATGGGGTCAAATACTTCAATGACAACTTTAACAGGTTGGTGAAGGTTAAGACTGCAGTAGATCCTGATAACTTCTTCAGGAACGAGCAGAGCATCCCAGTTCTTCCAAGTAAGGCATAGGATTTAACAGTCACACAGATTTATTGCTGTATGATTGGCATTGTTAGCATAATTCAGATGAATTGTATTCCGTTGTTCTGTGGAGTGTTGGTTTAGTTAGAATCTGAAATGTCTCTTTGTAAGAGTCAGCTAGCTTTATCTTTATCTTTCTTTCTTTTGTTTCTGAGGCATGATTGGAATCAATCTCTGTTAGTTGTAGTATCAGTTGGAAAATAAAACACTTGCGTGACCTGCCTTGGTTGAAGAATGACTAGACCATAATAATCAAGTTGCTGACTTTTTCTTCTTATTGGTTCCACGTGAAGTCACTGATGGGCTTTTTAATTTTAGTTGTATGGAAGCTTCATGGGTCTTTGACTGGCTTTATTCATTTCTACACGCTTAAGCAACGAGCAGTGCCTCCTTTCAATTTATTTTCTGCTATCAAGGTTCATTGTCACGTGCATTTTCTGATGTCTCTTGACTTCTACTTACTCCATCTCATTGGATTCGCATGCAATGGTTATGGACCCTCCCCAAAATAAGCACAAGAGAGATTATGTTCTTCTCATGGGTACAGCTATAGTAGTGTCTGGACTCTGTCGTCCGCCAAACCCTATTCCTAATTTCCTATCGATGAAGATGGTGTTCATTTTGTTGTTTCTATTTGCAATCGAGGCACAATGTAGCCATCTCAAGTCAGCCGGTGTTTGGGCAGAAATCTGCACCATCAAGCAGCTAGTTGCCTCCCATTGTCACTAGCTTCCTCTCTTCCCCCCACTCACGTAGAAAAGTTCCTTTTAAAACTTCAATTGGTTCTAGGTAGAGCAGCTTGTTACGTATTATTGCTCCATCTAGGAAAGGCTTCTTTGTACAGCTAAACTAAGGTTCAAATTATTTATATAACCGCAAGTTTTTAATGAGGATATAATTTTTTCGAACTGCAAAACTGCCTGATAACTACTCAGGGTTGTGGTTTCTCATTAGCCGTTTAAAGCTGGTTTCTTGTTAGAGAGTAGAGAGAGTGCGGTGCTTATAAAATATCCCTTTCCCCTTCTAGTCTCTGCTTTAGTGATGTCCTCTCCTCTGCATCAGCCTCCCAATATGACTTTACATCGGTTGATGCTGATTGCAGGATTCCACTCAGGCGTGAGCGGCCGGTCCACATCCATCTTATCGTCACTGAAATTAGTGGGATCATCTATGTGGACAATGCTATTTGCAAACCTCTTGAATATATGAACATAATATTCTGTTTCTCATAGTTAATTATACTTTGGCAACTTGGTTGTTGGATTGCCCAGAAAAGAAGTAGCCATATTGTTTGATTTTTTTTCCTTCAAAAAAAAAATGCACGTGCATGGAAAAGGAAAAGGCTTGCAAGTGAAAGCATTTGAATGCCATCGGGGATGCTTATTTATATTTCTTTCCTTCCATAGATATTGCCATACCATTTTAGATCTGGTGATCAATGAAGCTGCTTTTCGAAGCAACGAGTTAAAGAGTCTATGCCCCGACTACTTCAGGCACGTACAATCCATAAAATACCACATATCCACAGCACTTAAACAGTAAGGTAATTTGACCCTTTCTTGCATTCAATAGCATAACCTGAATATTTTGTAGACGTTATCAAGCGCTTAAATAAATTAAGATCGCGCCTTACCCATTTTGTAACCTTTTCTTTACTGCTTTTAATAGAATGCAGGCTATACGTTCCTCTCGGAATCTGGCTCCTAGGATAGTGTTCGCGGTGTTCCTATATAATCGAGAAATTGGAAAATCAAATTCAAAGCAAATAGACATACATAGTCACAAATGGGAAATTCAAGTCCGTTGCCGCATCTATCTATACCGCCAATATTTCCTCTCATTCTTCTTCTTCTCCATATCTAGGCTTCATGGGCAGCCCCACATCCAGTCTATACCTCCTTTGTTCAATGCTTCTCAGCCCGAACAAAGCAACCAAGCCTAATCTCCCAGATTTTTTATGCTCAAAACAATCCTTCCTACACATCCGTCCTACTTGCCTAGTGCCTACATTCGCACCATTTTTTCACACACAATATTCAGCTCATTTGCACATGTTTTAAACATATCAAGCCTTGCCGGTGAGGACCTCACCAATCTTATTGCTTCTCTAATCTTATTTATAGCATCATATATAATTTTTAAACCATCAAAATATGTGCAGCACATCTCACATGTATAAACTTACCTTCCAAAATTGTAAACTCCATATCTCTTATATTCCTCCTCACATGATCAATAGTGACATCATTAGAGGTGGCATAATCCACAGTGATCGTACAAAGGCGGTTAATCTCCCAATCCATTAAGCAAGACTCTAACATCCAAGCAATAGTCTCACCTCTATGATTAGGAATCTTGAAAAACATTATTATTTTCTTGTGTAATACCCAACTTTGATCAACATAATGACACGTGACACAAATATAATTCTTATTTTGCACCAATGTCCATATATCGGTGGTCAAACAAACTCTTTGATTGTATAACAAAGCCTTCAACTTCTGTTTCTCCTCCTTGTATAAACCAATACACTCTTTTTGGAAGGTGGTTCGGGATGGCAAGTTGTGTCTAGACTCTAAATAACTCAAGAGTTTAACAAATGTGGGATGCTCTATAACCTTGAAGGGCAATTCACACTGGATAAACAAATTAGAAATCATTGCCTTTAATTTTTCACGATCATATTGTCCTAACATTTGAGGACTAGATCTTCTACCATCCATTCTAACTCCAGTGTGTGATGGTGATTTATCATTCTCAAGATTTTTATCCTGTCTAATGGGAGACTCCAGACAAAGATATCCTAGGTGGTGCGACATTGATGAGATACCATTTTTATAATGGCATTCATAAATCTTGAAATAATAATTGCATTGATCTTTAGGTGCAATAGGATCAACAGGTTCAATCTCTGTAAAATAATCACATACCTAAGATTGGTTGGTAGTGTTCTTGTCTCTTTTTGGCTTTGGGGGGAGAGATGGTGTCGGCCTGGGGTTTGGGGTATTCATGGAAGAAGGCTCTAAAGGACTAATGTCTTCCTCCATGTCTAATGAAATATGAACTGAACTAGAACCACCAACACTATCACTAAAACTACATTCTATCTATTTTAAGCATAAGAAAAAGAACATGTATAATAAATATTTGTCAATTTATAGCATTAATAAATATTATGCAAACTTTGGTTCAGCAAATATATATGAATACATGTGCAGGTATTTGAGCAGGTCACAAGGAATGTCATGTGTGCTGGAGATAAGAGTGTCATTAAGGAAGGACATAAAAACTCATGCTGGAAATATAATATGTTGATAGAAATGAATTAACCAAAGGCAGCTTAGAAATGAAAACATTGAAAAGATGATAGAATATGGGCAAAGCAATTGGGCAGTCAAGGAAGAAACTCAAAAAAAAAAAGAAAAAAAAGAAATGAACTGTTGAAATGCAGTAGTTGTTCATGTTTGACTTGCCCTTTATTTATTTCCAGTACCTTAATTTCCTCTAACCAAACTGTAGCCATATTTGCAAGACTAAGCAGTTGGTATACATATTTTTACAGAACAAATTAAAAGGCCTTGTAAACATTAATCCATTTTCCTCTAGCATGGAAACCTGCCCAAATTAGAAACATTATTCCTAATCTGTTAATAGTTTTAATGGTTCAAGCGTTACTCTACGTTTTTCAATATGGTTCACAGCATGCATGTGACACAGTCAACCACAACAGTATGCCGCATAGCTTTTATTTCTTAGTACCCAATAAAATAAGCTGGGCCATAACATGATTAGGGATTAATTAGTTTAGCCCTCTTGATGATAAATGTGAATTGGGAAGCTAATTCAGGACAGTGTCCTAACCACTGCAGATAATGAAATTAAATAGCAATGGAGATAATGAAATCAACTGCTTGTAATCTGTCTTTATTTTTACACAGAGTTCTCTATTCTAACAATTCTAGAGTCTCCAATCCTTACAACGAAACAAGAACCTCTACAAACAGGTAGTCTGATGATCTATCACAGTCCAAGAAAATCCATTTTTTTCCATTTTATAATCGAACCATCAGCTTCACAAATCCAAGTATATGAGTCTCAATGCGGTTATTTATAAAAGTGTTGCACAAGACTTTACATGATTTAGGCCTTTTCCCTAAAATTAACTCTTAAAGGTAGTATTTTCACAGTCGAGAATTTTCAATACACCATAATTTCGTCAAATAAACAAGATATAGAAAACACTGCCCAAAAGCAATAAATAATTTCTTGACTTATTGCACTTTTTCTTTAGGCGTCAGTTCGTGACCCAACATCAATAATAAACAGACATAAAAAGAGAGAATTTCATATTTCTAACTTCACAAATTATAAGCCACTGCAATCAGCCAACATGTACAAGACAAAAGTTGATACACCGCGGACAAACTTGAGAATCCCTGCAGTATTTAATGGCCCATTTAACTCTAACACTCCATATTCAAGATGAAAAGCAAATACAAACCAGAAAAATCCAACCAAACTGAGAGAAAGATAGAGACAAAGAGACCAAAAGCATGAAAAAGACCAAGCAGACCAAACCTAGAAAATCAAACACAAAATAATAAACCCAGAAAATCAAACACAAACCCAAAAAGTCCAACCAAACCGAGAGAGAGAGAGAGAGAGAGAGAGAGAGAGAGAGAGATTAGCATACCGTCGATTTTGAGACAAAGATAGAGATTCGCAATTGGCGCGGCTAGGGTTTTGGATGAGAACTTGAAAGACGAGAGACTGAGACTGAGAAGACTGACAGAAGAGGGGATTTGTTCGGGTTGAGAGGAAATCAAATGTGAGATGGAAATAAAAGGTGTCGTTTCGGCAAGAGAAAAGAAACATCTGGATGTAATATCTGGTTACGGATTATCAGATTAGAAAACTGGATCTGTAACCGGATCCGGTTTTTCTCAACTGCCCGGGTGTAATCCAAGGGGATAACAGCCCGAATTTCGGGTTTCGGATCCGGACCGGATTTTTTTCGAGTCCGGATGAACACCCCTAGTGCCTATATTCGCAATGCACAGTTCAACACCACGTCCACACCAAAACCTGTCATCATTGTGACCCCAACACAGGAATCCCACGTCCAAGCCTCCGTGCTTTGCTCCAAGCCTGGCATTCGTATCAAAATTCGCAGCGGTAAAAAATAATAATAAAAGTAGGTGTATATACAGATGATGAGTAGAATTTTTGAAAAAATAATATTTAAAAAAAAAATCACCAATACAATTCAATTAATTGTGAGATTCATTTTGTCTCAAAAGAGTATATCTTAATAAAATTTAATACATGTAGTTCGCACTCTTAGGTTTCGTTTAGACGTTAAGCTGAATTGAGATGGGATGAGTTCTTTTATGAATAGTAGTGAGCTGAGATAGTGGAGTGAATTTTGTGGGACCCAGCTAATATGATTTATATGTGTTTAGATGTTAAGATGCATTTAGATGTATTTATGGAAAGTTCAAAAATCTTGTGAGTCCCATGTATAAAGAGATGTTAAGTTGAAAAATGTTATAGATCCCACATGTAAAGAGATTTTAAGTTGAAATGAGTTTAATGATTTGAGAGTTGGGTATTTAAATGTTAGACTCATATTAGAATTAAACTAAACTGAGATTATCTCAATTCAGTCAAAGTTCCAAACGGGGCCTTAGTAGTCACACTAGGCGGCTTGGGCGATTTCTTACTTGGGAGTTTTTTTCTTGTTGAGATTACAATTTTCTTTCTTCCTTACGTGGGGTTAAGTTCACAAGTTTCTTTCTTCCTTTCGTAGTTCAGTCGGATGACTTACTACGTATGTCATGGTATATTATTTGTCTTAGTGGTGGGAAAATACAGAGGTTGTAATTCAAGAACGTCCAATTTCTATGTTTACGGTGGAGCAATCAAAATGTTGCCTTCTATTTAAACTTATGTCTAGTAAGTTTGGGTACAAAGAAATATTTAAGTCCATGATGAAATCAGCGTGGAATCCTGTAAAGGGGTAGAAGTTTTATGATTTGAGTGATAATATATTCTTACCCTAGTTTATAGAGTAATATAATAAAGATTGTATATTTCGGAATGGTTCTTGGTTCTTTGACAAAAGTCTTGTACTGATGCATGACTACAATGAGAATTGTCAAACTTCAAAGATTTATATGAATTTTGCATCATTTTGGATTAGGCTCTATAATCTTCCTTTGAATTATATGAATGGTTCGGTTGTATGCCTGATTGGTGAATCTCTTGGAGAAGTAGAGGACATCGATTTGCCAGAGAATTCTCCTACGTAGGGTGAGTTCTTTAGGGTCTGTGTTAAATTAATAGGTATTTGATAGCCTCTGCCCAAAATTAAATGTCTTTCCCAACTTATAATCGATGTGGGTTTGACTTAAATATGAATATCAAATTTCTATTATTGTTTTGGCAAATTAGGGCATTCTGATTGTGATTGTGAACTATGGCTCACTCATCAGGCTTAGTTTGAAAAGGAAGGGTTCCTATATGATACCTAGTTACATGTGGATGGAGGCTTATCACGGAACAGGGGTTGGACAACACCTTAAGAAGATGCAAAACCTAATAATTCTTTCGATACAAAGGGTGACAAATCTCTGTTAGATGGAAATTTTAGATCATCGAAAGTTGCTATGGTGCTTATTGGCAGCAAAATCGATTAGTTTGGGTGATGAGAATCTGACATCATTGCAACGGTTTTTTACAGTTACCTCATATGGTTGTACTTTTGGTTAGAATTTGAATGCTACTAGGGTAGCTGGAAAATTGAAAGCTATCAAGCATACGATTGTGGACAAGGCTGGGCTTGAGTTTTCGTGTTCTTCATGATTTAGTATGAAGAGAAACTCCCAAGGTAGTCTTTGTGATGCTTTCTTATTCCAAACACCACTTCGATGCTTGGATTTTTTTATTTAACTACAAATTGTAAGATGCACATTATTGCAGTATATGGTAATCTTGAGGTAGGTGTAGGAATGAAGTTTTGCAATTGTTGAAGTCCATTTCGATTCTATTAATACTCCTAGGTTATGTGATGTGAACCCGCAAAATTGGAATCCCTTGAACCCATAATCAATTTAAAAACTCACTCAATAAAGCCAAAATCAATCTAATGGATGGAGAATCTAAACTCGTTGAGAATTCATTTGAAGAATCTAGATTATATTAAAATCTAAACCCGTTGAAGAACTCGTCTCAAAAACCCAGATTACAAAGAGGAACGTCACAAAAGTTGTGATTTATCTTTAATAAGTTCAAAATTCAATCAAGAACAAGAGAAGTGAACTCAACTCACAATTAAAATTTAATATTGTCTAACCATGAAGTGGGCATCCAAAGATGTTTAAATACTCTCCAACAAATATAACCCTAGGCCAAAATAATGCCCCCTTCCCAAAACTACCCTTAAGTGAATAATGCAGCGCTACAGTATCGTGAACTATGTCGCGCTACAGTAATTCCTTGAAACCCTAGTTCAACAAAATAATAACTTTTCCAACATGCCCTTAAGTCATTTTCATAATAATTCCAATTATTCTAAACTAATAAAATAATTCATTTAAATGAATTAAATAAGTTGAAAGCCTGCAAGTGCCTAAGGCCTTTGAGTAACGTTGCTCTCTTTCATAACTTGTATCAAATGGATCAAAATTGGTTCTCATTCCTTCAAGCCCATCTTGAGTGTTGGGCTCTTGCTAGTTTCATCTCAAATGGATTGCATCAATCCTTGCATTGACTCCTTGATCTTCTTAGCTCTTGGTCTTGTAATTGGCCCATCTGAAATTTGTAATGGATCTTTAAGACTAGATCCATCTTGGTGCCGATCATTTCCCCTCTCCTCAAAAGGATTCGACTTCGAATCTTCACCTACATCAAAAGGAGAAAGATAAAAAATATTGAAAGTAACAGACACATTTTACTCACCTGAAATATCCACTTTATATGTATTGTCATTAATTTTATCAAGAATTTGGAACGGTCCATCTCCTCGAGGATGCAACTTAATCCTTCTATGAGTTGGGAATATTTCTTTGCGCATGAGAACCCAAACTCAATCTCTGAGTTTAAAGATGACACACTTTCGCCCTTTATTGGCTTGAGAAGCAACCCTTTTATTCTTTTGGGCAATTTGAAACCGTACCCTCTTATGAAGTAACTTCACCAACTCCATATTTTTTTGTCCATCTAAGCTATTCCTGCCATTAACAGGTAAAAGTATCAAATTTAAGAGCATTGTTATTGGATTATGCATATATAAATGACACTTTTGATGAATATAAAATGAATTTATATTTTAACTATTCCATTTACATAAGTCTCCACATTAGAATAACTATTTTTTTTATTATATAACAATAAAATAATATAAGATGAATTTGACTTTAGCTATTCACATCACATCTCCATATTGGATTTTCTATTTATTTAATATATAGTAATGAGTAATTAATAATTTAAAAAATTTTAATTTTTAAAATTTTTAATTTTATCATATTTTAATTATTAATTTATTTTAGTTTATCATGTTTTACTATTTAATTTAAAGAAACTGAGGGAAGTTTGTGTATGTAAATGGAAAAAAGAGAGAGTGTAATAAAAATAATAATAAAAGAAGTATTTGATATGTGTACAGTAACTATCAAATTTGGTTTTGGTTTTAGAATTACTGTAGCTACCATTTGCCTAATCCAATGTGGACAATTTTATTGTCCTAATAGCTAAAAAGTACAACATTTTTACATTTAGATATTCCAATGAGACTGCTCTTAGGAGTAAGTGGATTAAATTTATAGACAACTTCAAAAGGAGAATATGAAGTAGTAGTATGCATGTTCCTATTATATGCAAACTCTATAAATAGCAAACAATCCTCCTAAGTTTTTAAATTCTTATGAACAATAGTGCGTAAAAGCTAGGTTAAAGCCCTATTAACTACTTCAGTCTATCCGTCAATCTGTGGGTGACAAGTAGTGAAAAATAAAAGTTTGGTATCCAATTTCCCCCACAACACATTCCAAAAGTAGTTAAGGAATTTAACATCACCATCAGAAATAATACTCTTAGGCACACCATGGAGTCGCATTATCTCTCTGAAAAACAAGTCAGTTATGTTTGTGATATCATTTGTTTTATGGCATGAAATAAAATATGCCATCTTGCTAAATCTATCCATAACCACAAAAATAGAATTTCTACCCCTTTTTGTCTTAGGCAGTCCCAAAACAAAATCCATAGATATGTCTACCCATAGCTCACTAGGAATATGTAAGGGTGTATACAATCCATGTGGCAAAACCTTAAATTTGACCTTTCTACATGTAATGCACATACTACAAATGCGATTGACATCTCTTTTCATCTTAAGCCAAAAGAAATGTTCATGCAATATGTCTAAGGTTTTATTGACAACAAAGTATCTCATTAATCCCCCATCATGTGCCTCATGCACCAATAACTCGTGCCTAAAATAACTAGGCACACACAGTTTGTTTTATTTAAACAAGTAACCATCATGCTTGTAAAACTTATCAAATGTTGCCTTATCACATGTCATATACACATTAGAAAAGTCAACGTCATCGACATACATGTCTTTCATATATTCAAACCCAAACATTTTAGCACTCATAGAAGTAAAGAGTACATACCTCCAGGATAAAACATCAGCAATAATGTTCTCCTTACCTTGCTTGTAACGGATGATATAGGGAAAGGTCTCAATGTATTCCATCCATCTAACATGCATTTTATTCAATTTACCTTGACCCTTGAAATGCTTCAAAGATTCATGATCGGTATGGATCACAAATTTCTTAGGCCACAGGTAGTGCTGCCAAGTCTCTAATGCATGAACAAGGGCATAAAGCTCTTTGTTATAAGTAGGATAATTCAAGGACAACCCACTTAGCTTCTTACTGAAGAAGGCTATGGGCCACCTATCCTGCATCAAAACGGCTCCAATCTCTATTCTTGAGGCATTACATTCAATTTCAAAAGTTTTGTTAAAATCAGGTAATGCTAACACAGGTGCAGAGCACAACCTTTCTTTAATAGTGACAAAAGTATTCTCTTGATCAGCCTCCTAATGAGATCTAACATTCTTTTTAATTACTTCAATGAGTGGTGCAGCAATGGTGCTAAAGTCTTTAACAAAATGCCGATAAAAGCTAGCTAAGCCATGAAAGTTTCTTACCTCAATGATACTCTTTGGTGTTGGCCACTCCTTGATAGCCTTGACTTTCTTTTCATCTGTTTCAATACCTTTTGTACTAACAACATAACCAAGAAAAACAAATTTCTCCAAGCAAAAGGTACATTTCTTGCAATTAGCAAATAACTTTTCACATCTCAACATATCAAACACATATCTCAAATGTTCAATATGTTCATTTAAGTCCTTGTTGTACACTAGGATATCATCAAAGTACACAACCACAAACTTGACTATGAACACAAGTAGGACATAGTTCATTAATCTCATGTAAATACTGGACGTATTTGTAAGTCCAAATGGCATAACCAATCATTCATAAAGCCCATACTTAATCTTAAAAGCTATTTTCTATTCATCACCCTCTTTTATTCTAATTTGATGATACTCACTTTTAAGATCAATTTTACTGAAAATACATGGGTTACTAGATGCAATAAAATTTTCAAGTTGTATGCTGAAAATCCTTTTGATGTTTTTTTGTGGGATTTAATGGAAGATGATATGTCTATAGTTCCTACTTTTCTTAATATCTCTCCGGGAATTTTGAAATATAGAAATCTTAGACTGATTGAGAATTCTGCCTATACAATTCAAGAAGTTGTTCATAATTGTCTTGAGTATATTAAAGGAATTCTATTAAAAACTCTTAGTTGATTGTGGGGAAGCATAATGTACGGTTAAATCGAATTTTTATAGGGCATTAATTTGAAATAAAGATACTACAGGAATAATGTTATTTGAAGGGATGCTACTAGTAAGGTTTTGTTTGCTTTCAGTAGGAAAGAAGTGAGAATATTTTATGTGGATGATATTGAAGCTTTTAGGGATTTGCATATGATCTTTCATTCGGGTATTTCTGATTTGGTACTGGAAGGGGATCATTCTTGACTCTTATTGATGCTATCAAATCCAGAGAACTTATTTTCTTTTATAAATAGGGCCTTTATTTAATAGAAAACCAGCTTCTTGTTTAACGATTTCAGGATTATGAGTTTCTCCATGTTGGTATACAGGGTAATGAAGCTGCACATTTGCTAGCGCGACATGCTAAGATGGTTGATGATACAGCTCAATTGTGGCATTCTTGTCCCAAAATTGTTTTGAATATATAGGGTTTGATAGATGTTGATATGTAATTGTCATTTGTACATAAATTTTAATTGTAAGATAGAATATGTCATTGTAATTTGTTCATGGTTTTCCAAGTATGAATGAAGTCTAACTTAAAAAAAAAAAAAATTGAATACATTAATCATCAATATTGATGGGAATACTTTTATCATCGATTAGGTCATTTTAGTCTTGTGTACTAATATGATATGTCTTAGATGATAATAAAGATATAACACAAACTTTATTTTTTTTTAATTATAACTATTTGTAATGCGATTAGCAAAAAAAAAGTCAATAAAAAGTTATTTCGATTAGTAAGAAATTCAAATGAAATATAATATTTTCAGTCGTAGAGTGCACAAACGACGCACAATCATTTAAAAAAATAAATAAATTTAGGACTCTCGTGAAAAAAATTAATTTTTTAATAATTAATCTCATTCTTTTTTAAAAGGATTGTACGGTGTTTAAGTACTCCACAACTGTATCTAGTATTACTCAATTCAAATTTCTTTTTTTAAAAAAAGTAACTTTAGCTTAAAATCAATCAACCCTAATCCAAATTGTATGATAACATGTGTCAATCAAGTTCAGATCCTTCGAGTCTGTATCGAGTCCCAAGTTTGTGTAGCCTTCACCTTTTTATTTTCATTTTTTTTTCTTGTTACTTTTCATAGTTATAGTAACACATAATAATGGATTTACTTTGGTTATATAATTATGATATATGTTTCTCATGAGTCATTCTTATTTACTTTGTCACTCATTTACGGCATCAATACGACAACTACATTCATAGATATTATAAATATGAAATATTTAAATTTTAATGTATTCGAATATATATTAGGTATTAGAAAGAAAGAAATTATTTTATAAATTTGAAAAACCAACAGACTTCAACAAAATAACTCAAAAATAAAATAGAACATATATAAACCCTTTAGGTCTTTATCGATGGAGGTGATACCGATTCGAGTGAGATATTCTTTAAATATATAATTTATTATAAAAGTGTTTTTAAACTGTTAAAAGTGATTACACATAAAATTTTTGTTATCATATATAAGATAATATATATAAGATATTTTGATTATTTCATTAATATTTAGAGTCAAACTGTCACTAAAAACTTATACATGTATTATTAAGAATTTTTTAATCTCTCTCCTATGGGTATCATGGAACTATTACCCAATAAAATTGCATATCATAAAAGATGTATAATATAAATGGGTTAGTTGGGTCATCCTGTGGGTTCCTCGAGTTGACCAGAAAATGATCCAACTAATGATCAAATTAATTGAGTTTATGTTAAATTGACTCGAGTTAAACTATACTCGATCCTAATTCTATTATCACGTGTTGGATTTATTTTGAATTTGTGGATTGAGGCCTGAGCCATAGTTGACAATAGATAATATTGATTTATTTGATCTACAATAAAAATTGTTTTCTAACTTATTACCACATATGCAAAACTCCGCTCAACCATTTTAATAGGGTTGCTATCCCACCCCATAGGGGTGGGTGAATTTGGTCCTTGGGCCTTGTCTCGCAAGGGTGGGTGACTGATGGTTTTCAAATTATCACTCCCAAGTGTAGAAGTGGATCAATCATAATAATAGAGAAATCTCAAGGTGATTTTCACAGAGACAAATGTGTTTCAAACTCTTCACTATCTCACAAATTAAACAATCGAAATAAAGAAAAATAAAAATTTAGAACCAAACAAATGGAGAACCTGTTTTGAAAATGAAGTGGTTTTTAATGTTTTTATACACTGGATTATTTTCTGTCAATGGAATGTATGGTTGAGCATGGAAAATTTTGGATTCACAATTGGTAGAAAATTGAAATACCTAGTAAAGAAAATCAGTACTCAAGAAAGTAGGCAAATAAAACTAAAATAGTTGTAATACTGGATTTTACTAACTTTAGATCACGAAAACTTTCAGGATTTAAAAACAACAATTAATATAAAGACAATCTAACAAACACTTGGGTTTTGGAATATTTCCTCCTCTGTTTGAGTAATTCACAAGAATTTTTGGGTACCTCTTATCAATTACTAACTCAATCAAAATGTTAATAACTTGAAAATATGGAAATCCACAATCAGAGTTCTTTGAACCAAAACTTAGAAAATTTTCTCACTGTAGCTACAACCAGATTTGATTTTAACATTCGGTTGAAAGAAACCTTGATTAATTCAAGGTTTTGTTGTACCTTATGTTGACAATAGAACAAGAGTAAACAAATCTTAACAACAGGAAGTTTAAAATGTCTACACGGAAAATCAAGTAAAAATGGAGAATAAAAGAAGGCTTTTACTAGAACCCAAGCCTTAAACTTAGCCGATCATCTTCATCAAAAGCTAGTAAAATATTGAAATGAAAAACCCTAAGAAAAATCCCAAAGATGCCGTTTGAACAAAGCAAGAGAAATAAAATGACAAATAAAAATAACTAGAAACTCAATGACCCCTTCACCCGAAGATTTCTCTTCCTTTTATACCCAGAATCTTCTCTCCTAGCCACAAATTGCAGTTTCTCTATCGTGCCTAACCACCTCATTTACTGATTCTCGTGGTCTCCAAATTCCTTAGAATAATTGCATGTGTTTATTGGGTTTGGTAGTGCTGAGTCCTTCAAGTGGCCATCTCAAGTTTTAGCTTCTTCACATGGGCTTTAACTATGGATGTGGACTTAGTTACTTCACAGCATGGACCTGGCCTTAGTTCCCTCTCAGATTTTTGCTTCAACAAGTTTTAAGCCTTGTGCATCCTCACGTTGGCTTCACTCCTGCATTGGGCCATAGCTCATTATAAGTTGTAATTAACACCAGCCAGCCCATCAATTGATAAGAATAATAATAAGACCATATTCATGTGAGTCAAGTGCTTCTAACAGGAGAACATGAAGTTTATAATTACTTAAGGTGTAAATGGTCATTTCACAAGTTAGGAAGAGTTAATGCACATTGTTTGACTAATACTTTTATTTTAACAGATAAAGTTCACTCAACCCACTATGTTAAGAGTATTAAAAACAACAAAATTATCCATTTATCACACCCCGCAACTGACTTTTTGCTAGTCCCTCGCAAATTAAATGATTTAGATCAAAGAGGAAGGGGGTTCCCAACTAAAACCCAAGAGCTCATGCCATGTTTCTAAACTTACTGAGGCTAAGAATACCAGAAGTTTATTGATCATAAATTTAGTGCCAATAAAAAGGTTTATACATTGTTTAGTCAATCAACCAAAAGGGACAAGTACAGTAAAATATTGCTTCTTTCAATGCATGGGGCTAGTGTCAGAATTTCAGAGTCGACTACCAAGAGACATTAGAAGTTTCAATCATTGCAGAAGATCTGGAATGACCACATGGTTTTACTCCAATTCAAACCATTGTATTGTTGGCTTTCACGCTATGACACTTAATAGGCAGCCTTTTCAATACACAAAATTATGCATGAGTTCTCTTCTTTCTTTTTTTTTTTTTTTTTTCTTTTGGTTTTCCTAGTAGGGGTCAAACCTTATGAATTTGTGCCTACCTACAATTTCACTAATAAACCCTTATCACTAGGTTGCCGCACCTCTTGGTTTTCTAGGAAGAATTAGACTGATGAATGTGCGTCTCCCCACTCTTTCAGAAATCAGCCCTTACTACTAGATTACCTACAGGCTATTTCTTTTTTTTTCTTTTTCTTTTTTATCCCTGGCTTGTCCATTTTCTCATTTGATTTATCAGATTTCTTCCTAAGTCATTAGGATATGATTCATTGGAGTCCCACACAACTAGAATGTAAATCAACAAGTAATGGCATATTGGAGTCTTTCTAATTCTTTTGAGTATGTTGTGTGCGCTTAGTAAGATCTTAATTGCTATCCCTTGGTTTAAGCAATTAAACAAACTGGATAAACTTCCCTTTTGACCTAACTTCTGAGTATAATTGAATTTTAAATGTTTTATACTCTCAGCAAATCAACTTAGAGATCAACATGTTCAGAAACTAGTGTGCTAAGGCATGAAAACTAAATTCCCTCCCCCCCCCCCCAGTAGACTGAAGCATTGTCCTCAATAAGAGAAAACAATAAAAATGTAAGAGAGGAAAAGCACTTAAAAGAAATTGAGCAACAAAACAAAATGTTTACAGGGAAAAGAGAACCAGCAGAGAGGTTGTGAGAGAACATACTTGATTGAATTGTGAAAGGGATAACCAAAAAAAAAAGAGAAAAAAAAAATGACTACAAAAACATAGGAGAAACAAGTGAGAAGTGAGGAAATTAAATCAACTTGATTCTTCAACTAGATTATTACTTGTGTCTAACAATTGGAGAGTAGACTCTTCAAATATGAAATTAGCAATGAAGGGTTTGAGTCTTTAACCATTAACTTTGAACATGTTACTATTTTGAGGATTCATGATCTCCACAGCACAATGGGAAAATACACTTTTGACCACATATGGACTACTCCACCGAGACCTTAATTTGCCAGGAAACAAGTGTAATCTAGAATTGTACAATAATACTTGTTGCTCAGGCTCAAAGGCTTTGCGTTGGATATGTTAATCATGAAATTTCTTCATCCTTTTCTTGGACAGCTTGGAATTATTGTAGGCATCCATTCTAAACTCCTCTAGCTCAGCCATCTGTAGTTTTCTTATAAAACCAGCATGATCAGTGTTGAAATTCAACTGTTTAATGGCCCAATAGGTCCTATGTTCTAACTCTACAGGCAGATGACAAGCCTTCTCATATACTATTCTATATGGAGACATGCCCAGAATTATTTGACAGGCTGTTTTGTAAGCCTACAGAGTATCAACTAAACACAATGACCAATCCTTTTTGTAAGGGTTAACTGTTTTTTCAATAATGTTTTTTATTTCCCTATTAGCTAGTTCAGCTTGGCCATTCGTTTGAGGATGGTAAGGTATGGAAACTTTATGATGGATGCCATATTTTCTTAATAAGGCATAAAAATGCTTGTTACAAAAATGGGTGCCATTATCACTGATAATGGTCTTAGGCATTCTAAATCTTGCAAAAATGTTTTCCTTTAAAAATTTTAAAACACTTGATAGTCATTATTTTTGCAAGAGATTGCCTCAACCTACTTAGAAACATAGTCCACAGCAAGCAAGATATACAAATAGCCATAAGATGAGGGAAATGGACCCATAAAATCTATCATCCAACAGTCAAAAATTTCAATCATTAATATAGGCTATAGAGGCATCATATTTCTCCTAGTGATACTCCTTAATTTTTGACAGGGTTCACGGGCCTTACAAAAGCTATATGCAACTTTAAACATAGAAGGCCAATAAAACCCACTTTGAATGATTTTAGCTACTGTTTTGTGGGTTGAAAAATGCCCACCACAAGCTTTTGAATAACAGAAGAACAACACACCAGCAATTTTAGTATTAGGAACACACTTCCTAATAATCTGATCTAAACAATACTTAAGGAGGTATGGATTATCATAAAAAAAATACTTAGCTTCAGATTTCAGCCTCTTGATGTCTTGCGTAGTCCAATGGGGAGGAGTTTTTCCTGTGACCAAAAAATTTACAAGGTCAGCATACCACAGTAAAATTTCAACTGAAAATCATTGTTCATCAGGAAAATAATAAAAAATTAAAGGAAAGTGTTCATAATTTTCAGATGTAAGTCGAAACAAATGATCCGCTACCACATTCTCCACCCCCTTTTTATCCTTTATTGTGAGATCAAATTCCTACAGTAGGAGAATCTACTTTATTAGTCTTGGTTTTGTTTCTTTTTTTGATAAGAGGAATTTGAGTACTGCATGGTCAATAAATATGGTGACAGAAGAACCAAACAAATGAGATCTAAATTTATCCAAAGCAAATACACCAGCAATGAGTTCTTTTTCTATGGTAGAGTAGTTTCTTTGGGCAGCATTCAAGATTTTACTAGCATAATAGATGACATGTGACATCTTGTTTTTGTGCTACTCAAGTACAGCTCCTACCGCAAAATCGCTAACATCACACATTAATTCAAAAGGAAGTGTCCAATCAGGAGGTTGAACAATGGGTGCAGTGGTGAGGAAGAATTTTAATTGATCAAAACAATTTTGACATTTTACTAGTCCATTCAAACTTGATATCATGCATGAGAAGTTGACAAAGTGGTTTAGAGATATGACTAAAATTCTTTATAAACCTTCTGTAAAAACCAGCATGGCCTAAAAAGGACCTAACATTCTTTACATTCCTAGGTGCATGCAAGTTTGAAATTAATTCTATTTTAGCCTTATCAACCTCAATGCCTCGTGAGGACACAATGAGTCGAAGAACTATGCCCTGCTGCTCCACAAAATGGCCTTTTTCCCAGTTCAATAGTAGCTGGTTTTCCTCACATCTGGTTAAAACAACTGTTAAGTTAGCTAAGCAAGCATCAAATGATTTTTCAAAGACTAAAAAATCATCCATTAATACTTCTACAATGTCCTCAATTAAATCACTAAAGATGCTTAGCATGCATTTTTGAAAAGTAGCCGGGGCATTGCATAGCCTAAATGACATTTTTTTGAAAGCAAACGTGCCAAATGGACAAGTAAATGTGGTTTTCTCTTAATCCTCAGGAGCTATCTCTATTTGATAATACACAAAAAACTTGGGGTGAAGGAATAAACCGACAAACTGGAAAATCGGCCCAGACCGGTTGGTTCGGTCCGGTTTTTGATCGGTTCGATTTGAAATCGATTCTTTCATTTTAAAAACCGGTCAAATCCGGTCTGGAATCGGTTTTATATTTTTCAATACCGGACCGGCCGATTCACATATTATATATATATTATTAATTTTTAATATTACATATAATATATATAATTATGTATGAAATAATATATTATAATTTATAACATAACATTTTAATCTTAAACATGAATATTTATTTGTTCATATGTTTTAAATATAAAATATATATATTATATACATTTTATTGCTTAATAAATTCTCAATATATTTCTTTTGATAAATATATTAGTAAAACTAATATATTTAATATATTAAAACCAGATTGGACCAGACTGAAACTGGTAAAACCACACATACCGATTTAGGGAGATAACCGGTGCATAATCAGTTTTTGAAAATACAAAACCAGTACATACCGGTTCGGTCCTAGATTTTATCCAAAACCGGACCGAACCGGACCAGTTACACCCCTACTTTTTCCAAAATTTGGTCAAGAAAAGGCAAGGGGAAATGGTCTTTCCTAGAGGCTGCATTGAGCTTCCTATAGTCTATGCACATTCTCCAACCTATGGTCACCCTAGTAGGTACTAACTCCCCCCTTGTTATTTTCTATCACAATGACCCTAGATTTTTTTGGAACAACTTGGATTGGACTAACACATTCGTTGTCTGCAATGGGATATATAATGCCCATGTCTAAAACTTTTAAAACCTCAGCTTTTACTACTTCCTTCATTGTATGATTTAATCTCCTTTGCATCTCCCTTGCATCTCCCTAGAAGGTTTTGAGTCCTCTTCTAAATATATTCTATGAATGCAAGTAAGAGAGCTTATACCTTTGATGTCAGAAATGGACCAACCAATGGCTGTTTTATGTTGTTTTAGCATGGTCAGTAACTTATCGTCTTGGTCGGGAGTTAATTGAGAAGAAGTTACTACTCAAAATGAATTTTCTGGACCCAGGTGAGCATATTTCAATTCTAAAGGCGGGGGCTTTAATTCTAGCACTAGGAACTTTTTTGTGGAAGGCTTTAATACTGCTGGAAGTGTTGGTAATGGCTCAAATTTGAGCTTCCACTTCACCTCAGTGGAGTTTCCTGCAGCATATACAAATGACATAATGTTAGCAGGTTTAATTAAATCAAATGAGTTTTCTAATTCCTCCAATTGTTCATTACAAACATAATTCAGCAGAGAATTTTCAGGAATAAGTGATTCCAGCTCATTGACTTCTTGAAGATCCTTGAGTTCTTTAGGTTGCCTGCACAAATTGAAAATGTTCAATTCTAAAGTTATGTTCCCAAATCTTAATTTAAAACATCACTCCTACAATTAATTATGGTATTAGAAGTTGTTAAGAATGGTCTTCCTAAAATCACAAGTGCAGAAGAATATGAATGGGCAGTTACTTTCATGTCTAGCACTATAAAATCTACTAGGTAGTAGAATTTATCTACTTGGAGCAAGACATCTTCAACAATACCCTTTGGTATTTTGATGGATTTATCAGCAAGCTTTAACATAATAGAAGTGGCCTTTAATTCCCTAAACACAGTAGTTCATACACACTAAAAGGCAACAAATTAACTCATGAACCCAAGTCAAGCAAAGTTTGGCCAATTTTTGCATTTCCAATGATACAAGAAATAGTTGGTGAACTAGGGTCTTTATACTTGGGTGGTGTGTGATTTTTAATTATTGCACTGACTTGCTCAGTGAGAAAAACATTTTTCTGCACATTTAAATTTCTTTTTACCGTGCATAAATCATTTAGAAACTTAACATAAGCAGGAGTTTTCTTAATAGCATCAAGAAGAGGCATATTAATCCTAACTTGTTTAAAAATTTCCAGAATTTTGGCATGCTATTTTTCCTTATGCAAAGAAAGCAATCTATGTGGGAATGGGGCAGGTGTGGGGCATGTATTTGCTTCAGATTCTAGCATGCTAGGCTCACCTCTATCTTGGGAAAGGTTAGAATTTTTACCTAAGCTGGCTATACCATGTGCAGGAATATTCACAATCTTATTACTCCTTAGAGTTGTGATGGCTTTGATAGATTTGATATTGGCACTTTCAGTATTACTCTGAATTTGCTGATTCAATCCTTGAGGGTTGGGTTGTGGTTGAGCAGGGAATTTCCCCTTTTCTTGAGCATTCAGGGAGGTGGTCACTCTTGTGAGTGTTCCTCTGATGTCATTTATTGCTTGTGTATTTTGATTTTTTATTGTGTTCTAATTTTGCAGGAACTACTGGATGCTCACGAATAGCTGCTGCATAGTATCTTCCAAGTTCTTCTTTTGCATTGGAGGTGTGTGGTTCACATACTGTGAAGGTCCTGGGGCTGTTGGTACTAAATAGGAGTTATATTGAGCAGGTCCTAGGACTGTTGGCTGCTCATTTCTCTAACCAAAATTAGGATGGTTTCTCTAACCTGGATTATAAGTGTTAGGTATGGTCTAGAAAAAATTTTAGAAATCATATTCACAGCATTAAATTGGTCAAGTAAAACCTCTTTAAAAGTAAGAATTGTTGGGCATGCACCAGTCACATGCCCTGAATCTTCACATATGTTACATTTTTTGGAAGTAGATGGTAAGACTTGCAACTCATTGACTTTCTTAAGCTCTATAGATTCTACCTTCTTAGAGAGTAATGCAAGTCTAGCATATAAATCATCAGATTCTTTCAAATGATACTTTCCACCCCCACTTGAAAATTTTTTATTTTCAAATCTATCATACACCTCATAAACATCCCATGATTGAGCATTTTTAGACAAGTAGTCAAAGTACTCAAATGTCTCCAAGAGTTCTTTATTAAAAAATTCACCATTGTACATGGTTTCCGCAAATTGTCTCATTTTTTGTTGTAAACCCTCATAGAAAAAAAAACTTATGACCCTCCAACCCTGATATCCATGATGAGGACACGCATTTAATAAGTCTTTAAAATGTTCCCAACAGTGATAAAATGTTTCTACATCATTTTGACCAAAATTCATAATTTGTCTTTTCAAGGCAATGGTCATATGCATTGGAAACTTTTTTTAAAAAACTTCAGTTTGCATTTCCTGCCAAGTCCCAATAGCCCTAGGCCTTAAGGAGTTTAGCCAAGTTTTAGCCTTGTCCTTTAAAGAAAATGGGAACAGTTTTAACCTAATGACTTCTTCAATGCATGTTCTATCCATGAAGGTTGAGCAATTTCTTCAAACTCTTTGATATGCAAATAGGGGTTTTCTGATTTCATGCCATGAAAATGTGGCAGAAGTGGAATCAACCCAGATTTGAAGTTAAAATTATTTGCATTCAAATGTTGAATGATAAAAGAGGGTGGACTAATCCTAATAGGCTGCAAATATTCTCTAAGTGTCCTATTAGGATTTATCATTTCCCTGTCATTGTGTTCTTCATTTTCAGTCATGTTGCTATGAATGTCAAATGATGATTCAAATTCTGGATTAAGAGAAATAGATGCACTTGTGGATGAGATTGATGATTTAGTCCTAGCAAGTCTATATGTGCTATCTCTAGCCCAACCAGACATGCAAATTCAACAGCAAAATTTAAAAAAAAAAGGATAAAATAAAATAAATGCAAACAAGTAAAATGAGAGGAAAAAATATCACCCAGGTTGTGAAAAAGTTCACAACTTCACAAACATCCTCCCAATATGACAATGTTCTAAAAACACTATTGGTCCTGGCAACGGCGCAAAAAACTTGATGGTCTTCAAATTATCACTCCCAAGTGTAGAAGTGGATCAATCGTAATAATAGGAAAATTCCAAGGTCATTTCCATAGAGATAAATGAGTTTCAGACTCTTCACTATCTCACAAATTAAACAATAGAAATAAAGAAAAATAAAAATTTTGAACCAAACAAATGGAGAACTTGTTTTGAAAAGGAAGTGGTTTTTAATACTTTGGTACACTGGATTATTTTCTGTCAATGTAATGTATGATTGAGCATGGAGGATTTTGGATTCACAATTGGTAGAAAATTGAAATACCTAGTAAAGAAAATCAGCACTAAAAAAAGTAGGCAAATAAAACTAAAACAGTTGTAATATTGAATTTTACTAACTTCAGACCACGAAAACTTTCAGGATTTAAAAACAACAACTAATATAAAGACAATCTAACAAACACTTGGGTTGCGGAATATTTCCTCCTCTGGTTCAGCGATTCACAAGAATTTCTAGGTACCTCTTATCAATTATTAACTCAATCAAGATGTTAATAACTTGAAAATATGGAAATTCACGTTCAGAGTTCTTTGTACCAAAACTTAGAAAATTTTCTCAATATAGCGACAACCAAATTTTATTTTAACATTTGATTGAAAGAAACCTTGATTAATTCAAGATTCTGTTGTGCCTTATGTCAACAACTGAACAAGTGCAAGCAAATCTTTCAAAACCTCAATTTTTGGAATCCAATTCTTAATAATAGAAAGCTTAAAATGTCTACATGGAAAATCTAGTAAAAATGGAGAATAAAAGAAGGCTTTTACCACAACCCAAGCTTCAAACTTAGCCGATTATTTTCATCAAAAGCTAATAAAATACTGAAATGAAAATAAGAAAAATCCCAAAGATGTTGTCTGAACAAAGCTGGAGAAATAAAATGACAAATAAAAATAACTAGAAACTCAATGACCCATTCACTCGAAGATTTTTCTTCCTTTTATACCCGAAATCTTCTCTCCTTGTCACGAATCGCAACTTCTCCATCGTGCATAATCATCTCATTTTTCTGCTTCTCATGGTTCCCAAATTCCTCAGAATAATCACATGTGTTTATCAGGTTTGGTAGTGCTGAGTCCTTCACGTGGCCTTCTCAAGTTTTAGCTTCTTCACATGGGCTTCAATTATGGATATGGACTTAGTTACTTCACAGCATGGACTGGCCTTAGTTCCCTCTCAGATTTTTGCTTCAACAAGTCGCAAGTCTTGTGCATCCTTACGTTCGCTTCACTCCTGCATTGGGCCACACCTCATTATAAGTTGTAATTAACACCAGCAAGCCCATTAGTTGATAAGAATAATAATCATACCATATTCACGAGAGTTAAGACCAAATGAGCCAATAGATATGTAAGTGGCCAATAGAGAGTGAGAGAGATAAAAATAATGGTTGGAGGGCCATTACTACGGAGACATGAGCAGCCAATTCTTATTTGAGAGTTGAGAGTGGAAATTGAGTGATGGCTATGGGCTACGACCACAGTGACGTCACAACGGCAACCAAAGCTCAAAGAGACTCATAAAGCATTAGAGAGATTCGAGAGATGGGGAGAGGGGAGAAAATGAGGGGTAGATTTATCATTTAAATTATACATACTTGGTCTAAACGAAGCCGTTATTCTAAATGACATCGTTTTGATATATATATATATATATATATAAATGAAATATAAAACATATATATATTGAGTCGGGCATATGGGTAAAAGGAGTAGGCCCAAGGCCCACTCCGGCACTCGTCCACTGCCGTATACAAGTGGATGCGCTTGCCCGCCTTAAGTGGGGGCCAAACAGATTGGCCGGCCTGGCCAGGCTGCGGGCCCCGACCAAGCAGGCCTACATTTTAAGATAGAAATTGGGCCGCTACATTTTATTTAAAAACTGGGAGCACTTTTTATTTCATTCGGCTTTTTTACTGTTCACGAGAAACTTCCAACCAAATATACACGAAGCGGTGCTAATCGGTTATAGGAAATCTTTTCGTCTTGTCGATGACCAAACGGGGACGATCAGAGAAAAGAAACCTCGCGACAAAATACTGGTTTTTGAGAAGAAAATCGCAGCGGCAGAGAGGATGGGAGCATCGAGTTCGACGGGCCAGAAGGTGTCGACCGAACAACGAGAGGTCGAAACCTTAGCGGCTTCTACAGGAGCTCTTCCTATGCTACAGCAAGCTTTTTCCAGGCTTGCCGATCCCCAATCAAATGTAGTTCCCCTCAAAAGCTTGCAGGTACAATAACACTAAGGACATCTAAGCCTTGCAGCCCGAATTCAATTCACTTCCCTATTCTATCATCTATACCTCTATTATCTTTCTTCATGCAAGAACTCTTTCCAAGGAAAGCCGAATTATTGGGTCTTATGCGCTCGATTTGGCTGCCGCGGGAGCCGATGAAAAGTGAATGGAAAAGAAATCTTTGGACTTTACTTTTTTTCTTCGGGAAAATGAAAACTTGAATCAACTTAGCCGAATTGTTGCGTGGTTTCAATGGAGTTTCAAAGGCTGGCTATGTTGGTTTTCACTCTTTTTCAAAATTTCAGAAAAAAAAAAAAATCAACTTCACCACAAACATTTAGATTCTTTTTTTTTTTTTCCTCCTCTTTTTTGTTTTCTTCAACAATGGTTTATTTTTGTCTATTGAACTTAACCTTCATTATAAGTCTCATGGTTTTTCGTTTTGTTCTAATATAGAAACTTAATGGTTGCAGCAATGCTTCTGCTTAGCTTATGAAAACCTGATCTCTGAAGCACCCAAGATGCCCGATACCTTCCTTGTGTTTTTGGATAATCTCAGCTCATCCATTGTTGACGTATTTTTCATGCCCCAGAAAGGAGGAGTAAGTTGGGTCGAGTTTGTTAGAGGTTATATTAAGTGCTGTGGAAGGATGTCGGCATCAATGTCACTTAATGCATTACTCAAAGTGTATGCTGCGACGGTGACAAAAGCGGGTCTTCCTTTGAAATTGGAGTTTGAATCTGATGAGGCTGACTGTAAGATAAACGGTTCACTTTTGGCAAGCGATGTGCATATGCTTCTTTGGATGTGTTGGACTATGTCGTGGGATGTCAGAACATCGAGAAGTTCCAAGGCAAAAGCAAATCTATGTCTTCCGGACATCAGTCATCTGGTATTATCAGCTGTCACATCGTGTACTGAAGTTGGCAGTGGCTTGAATGTGTGGTATTGTGATGTCTTGGGCTTGGAGGTTCAACTTCCTGTCGGTAAGTTTCTGACATGGGCTATTAAAACGGCACAGTGCCTCCCGGATTGCTTGACACAATTTGTCCATGCGAGACTCCAAAACTTTCGCGCTGCAGAGGTATCTCATTTCTTTCTTTTGATTTTTAAAATTAATGACCTTCATGAGTCTGTCCATCTATATGCGGTAGCATTGTGCATATGATCATTTTATTTATTGAAAGATATTCATTTTCTTACTAGTATCAAAACATATTCCTCTTAAACCTTCTTAAATGCCACAACTTCCAATTTGGCTTGAGATTTCAACAGAGTTTAATGGTGCACTTATGAAAAAAAAGAGTTTAGTGGTGAGTCAATGCTTGGTGTTTGGTCATAAGGGGATGGGAAGAGTCAAACTAGTGATCTCCACTTCATGGGGGCATAGTAAACCAAGCAGTTTATTCCAGTTGCCACTCTGAAACTGCTAAGCATAATTATATCCCATGAGCTTTCTTTGGCATGATGATTATGGAGTAAACCATACACACACACACACACACATTATATATTATTTGATTAGAAGGAATCCTTGGACCAATGTTTTTTCTTAATCTATTTCAGAATGAATGTGCTTCTTCAAGTTCGTCAGTAGGAGAACTTTCCTCAACTAAGACATGCAATTCTTTTCTTTTAACCCGGGGAAGGGCATGGGCAATTTCCCTTACACTCAGAAGTACCATAAGTGAAGAGATCTCACAAGTTTGCTTTCCAAGCACCGGTGATGGAACACATGACAACCTACTTTATCAGTTTGTCATCTTACTCATTGATCTTACTTTACTCAACTGTTGCCTATCACATGTTATGCTGGTTGACATTGTTAATGGTCTATGGGGGTCCTCAAATAGGAATTGTCATCCGCTCGGGAAATTAAATTGCTTTGGCATTTTTTACTTGATTGTTGCCTGAGGTGTTATATAGTTTTGCTTGTCCAGATTCTGTCAGATAAGTAAACTTCTGTCCTTAGTATGGCTGGCTATAACAAGCAGCCACCTGGTACTTATGGTGTTCACAATTTGTTATTTCAAAAACCAAGTTTCACTTTAGAACCTAAGTTTTTAGCTCCTGTTAAAATATAGTTGTTGTTCATGGTGCATATTTCCATATTATATTCATCACTTCTGCATTTTGTGGCTATGACTTTTCATAAGTCGTTACTTATATATATATAAAAAAAAAGATAAGTTTTTCTATTCTATTTAACACCCTTTAAGCTTATTCTTTTCTACCACAAATTTTATTGTTGTTTTCTTTCCTTAATAATTCATTCAAAAGTGAGATGAAATCATTAAGTTGACCATGTTATCATCCTTTATACTTCTAGATGCAAATGCATATGCAGAATTTGTTCTTTAGCATTTGCTACTGCTCTGTAGGTCATCTCTTCATGGGAGAGGCTTGAACAGATTCTGGTCTAATATTGAAGGATACAAAGGTCCATTGTTGATGTTGATTTCTGCAAGTTCAGGAGATGCTAATGAGAGTGGCACCAATCTTAGGAAATGGATTGTAGGTGCACTTATGCAGAATGGGTTTCAAAATGGGGATCTGTTCTACGGAAGCTCTGGATGCTTGTATGCCATAAGTCCAGTCTTCCATGTGTTATCATCAACTGGTATGTGACATTGAGGGAGTGTGAAGGGGGATCATTTCCTTTCTCTTTTTTCTCCTGCAAAATTGCTTGCATCCAATTACTTAAGTAAACCATTGACAGGAAAGGACAAGAACTTTGTATATAGCCACTTGCATGCTACTGGTAAAATATATGAGCCAAAGCGAAAACCTGTCGGAATTGCTTTTGGAGGAACCATGGGAAATGAGAGAATCTTTGTGGATGAAGATTTTTCTAGAGTCACGATTCGCCATCATGCCGTAGACAAAACTTACCAACCCGGTTCCCTCTTTCCAGATCAGGTATAATTGTAATGCTGCAATGACTTATGCCCGCACTTAGAGTTTTGATACCAATATTGCCTTAAATCAAGTGATGTTTTGTATAGGATTTTTACCTTTGATTACCATTATGTGACTTATATCTGACTTGCCTACCATTTTGTTCCTAATTTTCAACCTGAATTTTATATATTCGAAAGAAATTCGACTGCTCGTTCATGATATTGTAATTATTATTTTTTATTGTTGATCTTATATTTTTTCTTGTGAACTGATGTGATTAGAATATCCTATCATGCACCGAATATATCTTGAATAGAAATTCATAAAAGAAGCATGATCTTGGAAGCTATGCAATCTTTATGTTAGCAAATGCCACTTATACCACTTGCAAAGCTTCACTCTGTAAGATGAGATGTGAATTGGTGTATTTCAGGGTTTCCTGCCTGTGGAAGCTTTGATTTCAGAAGTGGAAGTTTGGGGATTTGGTGGGAAAGGGGCAAAGGATGTGCAACATTCATATAAGAAGAGAGAAGAGCTGTTCACCGAGCAAAGACGGAGGGTAACCTATTTATATTAGCTTAAAGGATGTTATATGGTTTTGAATTTAGGATTTTAATGTAGAATGTAAATGGCAATGATATTATGTTGATTTGCTTCCCTTGCAGGTTGACTTGAAAACTTTTGCAAGTTGGGAAGATTCACCTGAGAAGATGATGATGGACATGATATCAGACCCCAATGCAGTTCGACGGGAAGATCGTTAAATTATACTGCACATGCTTAAGCATAATTTTAACACTGTTACTTTTTGGCTGTTTAGTGTTGTATTAATCTTTGGAAGAGGTGAATTGGGCAAATGACTTTCTCGAGTCTATTAGCCCTAAAGAAAATTCTATGGGAGAGACTGGCCTTAAGTTTCGTAGAGCGATCTTGTTACGTAGCTTTTGTAAATGTTGTATGGTGTTGTAGATTTAATGACATGTTATTACGTGTTCGCGTTCCTAAATTACTTGATAATTATATGGATCCTATTTTCACAGTAGGAGAGACCATGTAAGAAACTTAGCAGTATAAACAATGTTAAAAGATCATAAGAACTCTGTAACCCATCATACTTCAAAGAACTTTTTTATTCTTTTCTAAAGAAAGAGGATGGATAATTGAGACACCCCACACAAGATGGTTGGTGTCATCAAGTTTGATGGAGATTAACTGGAAAGTACATTTCGACTGAATCATTAACTAGAAATCGTACATATAAGCCAAACCTCGAACTATATATATCTCTAAACCACCTTCATTCATACATAACAAAGTTCTTAGGTTCGAAGTAACTATAGTAGTGAAACATAAAATCAGTATCCATAACTTTCTATGGATCTTATCCTGCAATCGCTCCCGTTATCTCCCTCTTCAGAGCTGGGCTAAACGGCGGATATCGATCGGGTAAGCATCCGATGCAGATTGAGCACTATAAGCTCTTCTTCCCGCAATTGTATTCCCTGCCTCAGTTGGATGAAAAGCATCCCAAAAGAGATACTCTTTCCTGTTTTGGCATGGAGTTTGATTAGGTAGACATGTGATTTGCCCATTGTTCCTCCCTACACCGCAGCACCCAACATTTATTACCCTGAAACCTGCATGAAGTTTGCCAAATAAATGCAACCATGAATACCTAAACAATGTCACCCCTTTTTTTCACTTATCAGCTTCAACTAAAGCAAATGTTTTTACCAAAAGATGAAGGGCTGGTTATTATGTCTTGGAAAATCCCATAAGCGTCTATATAGATAACTCTTGCATCTGTTAGATTGTTGTTGAGATCATTGACAAGAGATTTCAACCTGTTGTTGAAGATTTGGTTGGCAGAATTGATTCTTTGTACACATGTTGAACCGTCCGGGCTATTTTGAGCCAATTCATTTGGACTGCAGCCTATTTGACCAACTCCAAACAAGGCCATTTTCCTTGCTCCATAGTTATACATGATCTGTACAACAAAACATGTCAAAAGAGTTTTGTTGAAATGAACGACTAAAAAAAGCAGCTTTTTTTGCAAACGAACAATCAGAGAAATATGGAACTGACCGTGATTTGCTCTCTATATTGTTGAATAAGAACATCAGCGTATTGTTCAGGTGTATACTGTCTGCTACTAGAGTAGTATAGGGGCATGAAATAGTTGTTAAGGTAGTCATTGCTGCCCAATCCAACTGAGTATATACACTTGCTTAGATACTGTGCTGCCGAATCTTCATCCCCAAGCAAGTTCACCACTTGGGAGACTGTGTTTTGGTAATTTCTCACCTGCCCACTGAAGCTAATCCGGCTTCCCTGCACAATTTTAAGGGATTGTATATGTATGAGTGAACCACAACATAAAAGAAATGAAACCATTAAATGACAATGAAAATGGGGGCAAGAAATCTTAGGTACCAGTTGCTGCCCAGTTTCCTCTCTAATTCCAGCTGCTGCTGATGCATAATTCACTCCTCTCAGTATTTCTTGGCCTCTTGCACTCACATAGGGAGGTATATAATCATCGAAGCCTAAAAGCTCAGCTGTAGACGGAAAAGTCGTTTAGTTTTCTTGCATAGTTTTGCTAAATATTTTTCACTACCACAATCTACTTTTTCCCCCTTTAAAGATCTTGTGAAAGAAGGTAAAGGTGTCAGATTCAATGCAGGCACTAAAACCATGTGCAAGGAAATTAATATGCACCAGACACTCCGTACAAGATATGATACGAGAACTTCTTCTTCTTCTTCTTCTTCTTCTTTTGTTTGCATGTTAAACTACTTTGTTAGATTGGGAAGAGAAGAGAGACATGCTTCCATGAAATGTGCTTTATCGCAAGTATTTCTTTTTTGGACCTCAAGGAATTGAACTAACTAAAACGACAACCCAAACTCCTCTGCTCTCTTCAAGCAATAAAACTGCAGATATGTATCCTAAAAAATCAGTTTTTTTTTTCTTTTTTTTTTCACTCTATAAAATCATTTCAAAACTAGAAACAAATAAATCAGTCGGAAAAAAGGATGTCTAGTTGGGAAGAACAGATATTCTCAGGGATTTTAGACAATTTGACTTTTCCCATGGCCTTTTGATTAGCTTATTGGAACTTTTTTCTTTTGCACTTTAATACACCTTATAGAGAACACTCATAATCTCGTGTTGAAATTCAGGTTGAATTGTCAGTGTTCGGCGCCCTTTAATACGAATAATTTAACATTTCGTTTTCTGAAGACAACAAAACATAAAATTGTAGTCTTCTTGAGCAGGGAACTGCCTTTTTCATAATAATGATGAGGCTGATAGTTTCAACTGTGTCTCCATAGCAATAGCTACCTTATAAAGAAGAGTATTTAGCTGAATTTTCCATAAATAACACTTAGAAGGCAGATACAAGGCAGCCATGTATCTGTCACAAATTGGTGTAACAAAAGTGTCGTGAATCATGCATATATAGATGAACGTGAAGTTCCACGTTGAATAATTAAACAACGTGAGTGATACATGCATGCATACACACACACTTATATGATTAGGTATAACTTTGGAGAGAAAACTAGCTCACCAATAACATCAACAGTGGTTTTTCCATTGGAGAACCTTCCGGTGGGTCCAGCGGGGAAGTCAATCCCATAAGGCCTGTAGTTCGCTTTAGCCAATGACTGGAGTTGGTTGTTATTGCCATTATCCACCAAGGAGTCCCCAAATATGAAGTAGCAAGGTACTTGAGGCTCTGCTCCTGCCTTGCACCATATATTCAACACAAAAACCAGCGCACACATCACACCCATTTTCTTAAGCTCCATCGCCATTGAAACAAGCTGTAGAAAACAAAACAAAACAAAACAAAAAATCCGAGGAACTAGAAAGGATCGTAGTACCGATTAGGTGTTTATTATGTATGTGTTTGTGAGGGAGAGAACGAGTAATTTAAAAGCTAGGTATATAGAGGTATATATAGTGGAGGGGAGAGAGACAAATAATTGTTTGGGGAGAAGGCTTGACCATGGTTTTTTGCTTTTACAGTTGAGGGAGTTAGATAGAAGCATTAACTTCACGCGGATGTAATGTGGGAATGTATGTCAAGGGACGGCGCTGACACAGTACCACCTCTCTTTGCTCTTTTAGTCCTTGCATGTGGGTTTGCACTGGCATGGATTACACTATGGGATTAGGATTTTGAAATTTGTTCTGTGTTTCAAGTGGTTTATTAGCAAAAGGTCTTGTCGGTACTGATCAGCTTATAATTATGTTTTCCAAGCGTAGAAGCTGTCAAAGTAATATAAGGATGAGTCCATGATCGTATTCCACAGGGACAAAGAGTTATCAAAGTATTTGTGAGATTTTCTTTATGTAAAAGATGTTTCGATTATGAAAGATGAAAATGGATGTGGATCTATATTTCTAAAATTATTAAAACTAAGAGACTTAGAGAAAGTGTGTAGCAAATGAATTAAACTTGCAAGAAACAATAAAACAAATACTTGGGAAGCAATTTTCACCCACTGATTTGGGGATAGATTTACTTCTCTTCACATTCTCTCAACCATGATCCTATTCTTAGAAGTCATGGTCGGATAATATAGCAATGAACCACAATTCTTGGCCTAATAAAACTACTTGACATATTATATAAAAATTGTAAAATAGTGAAAGAAAACCATCAAAATTTTGTTACTTGTTCAAGTATTAATTGTGTCTTTACGTCTACAACTAATCTAAACCAAGAACAAAGAACTTCGATTCTTTCTAAATGTAAACTGAAATATCATCCACCAAGTTAATCATTGAAATCACATAACATTGAAGAGAATCCACCCCAAATCAGTCATAAGTTACACATTGAATCCCAAGTCTAAAATCTAGCCTATCATCTCTAAATTAGTAAAATGCTCTAAAATGATAAATTCTAACATTTCAAATTACTGTATAAAAATAAATATTGAAGAATAAATAAAATAAGCTAAATGAACAACTAAGAAATAAAGCTTAACAACCGAACTGAAAAGAAATAAAAACTAAAACTCCACAAATGCCGGAAACGAAAAGTAAAGTGAATGAAAACTTAATACACTCTAACGTAAACGACGGAAGAAAGAGCAACAAGGAAAATAAATCTCAAGCCGCCTCAATCGTAACATGAAAGAAAAGAGAAAAAAAAAAGTGTCTTCGTCTCCGAACAAAAAGTAAGTTACAAAGCTGAACGAAAAATAACTCAAGCCGCCGACTGAAAGAAAGTAACAAGTGATGAACGAAAGAAAAAGAAAAAGAAAAAAAAAAAAAGGTAAATGCTGAATGAAAAGTAAACTAAAAGCTATTAGCTTCCGTCCCTAACATAAAATGCTCCAACGAAAAAAAAAACAACTGTCCGTCTACCAGTGTAAATGAAAGAACAGCCAAAAACTAAACTACTCGTCTACCAGCAAAACAGAGAAAAATAAAAGCAATACAATCCAAACCAGCCGCCTCCAAACGTCTAGCCGCCTGCTACCAAAGGAAAAAGAAAGAAAAAAAATAAAGCTAAGCGCTAATCTCTGCTGCTGCTACCCCTAGCGTCTAAAACGAAAAAGCAAAGTAGTAAGACTTCTCTACACCTAGGTCTGGAAAAACCTCCAGCCGTGAAGACATAAAATGCCAAAACGAAAAGGAAAGTGAAAAAAATACAAATCCAGCCGTCCAAAATGAATGTAAAGTAAAGTTAAAAAAATAAAATAAAAGCAGCCGCATGTCCTCTCTCACTCTATGAAAATTCTGAAATGCTCTTTTATCTTGTGATGATTTTCTCTGTTGTCCTATTCTTCATTCAGCTGAGTTCTATTTTTTTTTAATATTTTTATAAATACCCTGCATTTCATTAAAAATGTATCTTTTTTAAAAACAAATATAAAACTTTATGTATATAAAATATTGGCATCAATTAATTTGACATTTAATGTTAGAATTTGATGTATAATTAAGTGTTCAATCCTTATTTGATAAAATAAATCACTCATTTAAACAACTTAATTATGCAATTCTAACCCTTTATCAGGTACCCCATAATCATGCAATGATGGACATCTATCCAGCTATAAGCAAACAGAAATAAATATGGAAAATGCAAGAAGAAGAAGAAATTATACTGCAGTGTCGGTTTTAGTTTAGTAAGACGTAGCTAGGTTCATAATTTTAGTGAGTTTTTGCTGCTATCAGAAGGTGCAGCAGTTTTTCATTGAACTGGTTCATCACTTTATTTATCGCTATAGCCTATATATTTTATACCTTCTTCTTCCTTTTTCAAAGTAATGGAGATATCAGATAAGCATGTCTCTTGGGACTATAACATGTCAAAACACTTAAGATCGAGTTTATGCTTGTGAGCTTAAAACTTGTTTAATATATATATATAATATATATATACGTAACGAGTGTATGTGTGTTAAACTAGCTAGCTAGCTAGCTTGGATATTTTCCAATGCATATATGGCTGCCATTATCAAGATATATGCATATCATCATGATGACACATCAAAATATTAGTGCTTAAAAACGAAAAAGTTTTGGTCGGACTAAGGATCATGAATAACGGTAACGCATGCATTTCTCTCTCTTTTTTTTTTAGATGATCAATAATGATGGTAACACTTGCACACAATAAATAGGTAGAGCCAATGACAGCTTGGGATCTATTTTTTTGGGTTGACTTTCTGACCCTCATTTCAATGCATGCGCGTTTTAGAATTCAATGAGTTAGAAAACCGTCAAGAAACGTGTTTATGGCGTGAATGGGAAAAGCAATAAATTGAATGATCAACGGCTGAAAAACAAGATTTTGCTACAAATTAATCCGACAATATTGTAAGTAGCAGTAGTTGTATTATGACTTCTCCTATATAAAGTTATTTTTGCGTATTTTTTATGTACTATACTAATGTGATTGGCTAAAGAAATTATTTTATATTAAAAATATGACATAGTCAATCACATTAATAAAGTACACAAGAACTATACAAAAGTGATTTCATATAGAGTTTTTGATATAGTATGTATGATCTAGCTGGAATAGCTTATATATGCATAACATGCAGAAACCTACCATGCATTTATAATAAATGGTTGTGGGGCTAGCAAAATTAATGTTTTAATCGGCAAAGTCAAATGCCGAGTAAAATGGGTCGATCTGCATTAATTTTGCATATGTAGACGACCATAGTACTATATATGCACAGTTAAGGCTAAGCATGCACTGGCCTCCAACATGATCATTAATATTCAAATTACTAGGAAAAGTTCAACGCAGTTGGTTCATACAAAGCTGTCCTCCTTGACCTACGTACGCGATCCACGTCGGTGACAACCATGCATATTTAGGGTTCCTTATTACGAGCTCGACTTAATTTGACAATATTTTTGTACCAGAGTCGATTAGTTTAAATATATTTTTCTTGCCAAATGCATGTGGTTTGATTGGCATAACTTCCCGTTTTCAAAATTGAAGACTGGGCTCGAAACCTCCATCCTCTAAATATATATATATATATAAAAGTATATTTTTATGTATGTAGTCTGTAGATGCTAAAAAGTACAAAATGTTTGGTTTATAAGAAATGATTTGTACAAATATCAGATAGACAATCCTTACAAGCCTTTGTAAAATAGTAGATTCTACCTAAAAAAAAGTGTAAAAGAAACTATTTTTTATTAGTGAGATTTACTTTTTTACGAAATGTTTGTATAGGACTTTCATGTCTATTTAAGACTTATGCCTAACATTATATATAAAACATGTTTTATTGTAAAAAGAAAACTAATATATTATACCAAACGTCCATATCATTTTATAAGTTTATTTTTTGTAAGATCATTTATGTATAGATATAACATTTCTCTTCATAAAAATATTTCTAGCTACGTACATCGCTCCACCTGCATAACCTCTGCATTCTACCATGCAATATCCTTCTACTTTGTCGCAACAAACCTTTTGTCGGGGAATTAAAACTACTCTGATTCCTATTTATCATCCTCTGCTTTTTGGCCTCTTCCATTCTCTAACTCCAAGGGTGTTGTACGTTTAGAAAATGGGTAGTTATAAGTTGATTTTAAAATAGAGTACTTGTAAATTAAAACATTGTGAGTGTTTGATGCATGTTAACCAGAAATCAAATAAAATGGTGATGACGTTGTATGTTCCAGTTACTAAATTATTTTTTCACATGCTTTAAAAGGCTAGAAAAGCCAGAAAAGATATTTGATTAGGATAGTAAGACTACTCTTGAAAGAGTCCAAAGACGTCTTACTGACCATATTAACTCCAAAAATCTGTAGTCAAATCAAATACAACTACCAACATCCCTGATAAAGACATCTGTTTGTAACAATTAATTAGGATCTTCTTCCTCTTCTTTTTGATCAATCTATACCCTTAAATGAACACGCGTCGACCGTCCAAAACAAGTTGTATCAATAGATGCGCAAAGTTTCTCTACACTGATTTCAACATGCGTAACAAATACGCTCTAAGAATTACTTCATTAAAATTGGTCAATGGGGAAAGAACTTATGAGGACAATGGAAAATAATGTTACTCTGGTATATTTCATATTACAATTAGCAATTATAAAGCATATATAAGAATTGCCATTAAGACCTAGTACCATTACCAAAGACATTCTATCTATGACTTTTACAGATCGAACACGATATTAAAAAATTTCAAACAGGACATACTCTTTTTATGTGACTCGATCCCCTAATCATATAGGAAGCAATCACTTCTCTAAGCTTACCATATTCACCCCCTTTTTGCACGGTGGAAAAGACTGTTTTTTAACAAATTGACAATTAGGTTTGCAACCCGGACCAACCAAGGTTGTTTTGGGTCTGACTCTAGTCCAGTCAAGATGAAAAATCACCCGATTCGGTCTATTCAGATCGGGTTTAAAATTGTCAGCTAACATTTCTTGATGACTAATTAATTCTTTGTTCAGATATATGCCAATACTTTTGTCGTGACCTAGCCAACCAAGCCCCCCATTAAAAGCCATAAATATTTAAGGAGCCTTTTGACGTGTTGACGATGTGAGGGGGTTAGTGTCGCTGCACTGCTCGGCCAACATCATGTATCCTTGCACCACCAAAAGCCAAGCACCACCTTAAGCTATACAGATCAAGCAGCCCAACCTTCCAAAATTTGGGAACAACTCATGCCAATTTGGTTTCTCTCTGCCATCATTTTCGTTTCAGCTACCACTTTCTCAAAGACATTTTTACCGTCTCTCTTATTCTCCTTCTGTCTCCTCCCTCATTTACTCCTCTCAAATATCACTTCCAAGCTCCTAAATCACTTCCATCTCTGAGACCTATGTTCTACATATGTTTTTTCTCCTACGCTTCCCCACCTTACCCTAGCCGTGTTGACCCTACTCCACTTTAAGCCCTTCTTGGCCTGTCAAGATTGCCATTGGAAGGGTCGCTTACTTTGAAGATTTTGATGTCATTCATGATTGCATATTGGTAAGAAGTCATCCATCCCCACGTTCTGCTCCTATGATTTGATTCAATTCTTCTATTTTGAACTTTAGACATATGAGAGAGAGGTTAGGGTTTAAGGAGAATTAGAGGAGCACTGGCTCTTTCGGTGATCGGTTTCGACTGATATTTGGGGTAATAAACCCGGTATTGGGTTTGACCCAATGAACTCGACTTTAGTCGGGTGGACCCATATTGGGCCTTTCAGAATGATCGAGCCAAGCCCTTTTATGCACATGCATAATGACGATGACAATGTTTTTGTATGTATACCTAGATCTAGGCAAACAACGAGACGACAAGATAGCTAATCCTCTCTCTCTCTCTCTCTCTCTCTCTCACGCATACACACACTCACGCATACACCCTCTCTCTCAATGTATATCAAACCCTTCAAATTTGTACCAGCTTGAGAGGGAAATGAGCTCCTCCCTCTCTGTTCTCTCCCTTCCATCGATCCCCATAGGCCTAATGGTCATTGTTTATCAAGCTTTTTTATATTTGTTATTTTTTTCTTTAGGATGAAAATGGATTGATGATCTATTGCCTTTCAACCATCTCCAGTCGACAAGGGCCCAACCAAGGCATCCATATGTCACATATCAACCAATATCACTAAGAGGTCTTGTAGCAAGGTTGACACATGAGCCCATGCATTACCCAAGCCGTGCATGTATAGTTCAAACGTAGCCACCACTACAAATGTCAAATGCCGCATCGTAAATATAGTGGGTTCTAAACTCGTCTTAGCTTTTCAAGAGCCAACCCGCCACATCCCTCTCTTACTAGCAGATGGAGCTAGGTTACACCAAGATACAACCATGCCAAACTATGGGAAGTTCCTCAACCCTAGTTGTTTCGTGTGCATAGTTTGTGCGTGGGTTGGAATCACATTTGGGGCTTTCTAAAATACTAGCCTAATAATATCATCCAAAAATATAAAAATAACCCACTAAACTAACATGCCCAAAAAAAATCTTTCGAGCTCTTGGGGCAAATTAAAATTCTTAGTTAACCAAAAAAATTATAGCTCATAGACTTATCCAAACTATCCAATAAATCTCAATCCATTGAGGTTTAAAAATATTGGCCCATTAAATGTACCTTATGCCCAATACAATTTACCCATCTTTCAACCCTAATAAATTTCAAATCAAGTCGTCACACCTAGCTATCCCCATATATTATTGTTTTTCTTAGATTTATGCGTTGCACACCCCATATGTAACAATTAATTGTAGAACACTAGGTATTTGCAGCTTACTACCATAACTTAAGAAATTACCCTTAGGAGCTAGGACCCATTGGCCAATTTCATTTGATTTTAATTTCAAGGTGTTTTGGATGTGTTTCATACGTATCACAAGGTCTCCTCGAACAACTTGGGGGGTGGACTGCGGACCTGCACCAATGTAAATTCAAAGGGAGGCTCGAGGTGGTCATGGAACCCTCTAATGCCTAAGTGAATTTCTTTACGGAATTCTTATAGAAGATTATTGCTTGAGTTAGTATATGCCTAGTGGTATGCTTTTATACTGGTCATGGGGGCACCCATCTTCAATGTGCAATCCCATCATCCACATGCTTCGGCCACCTAAGGCATTTAATGCAATGTAACGTACCAGAGAAGGTAAGGGTTGGTTACCTCTCACCCTGTGTTGTCAGTGCTTGCCTTTTCCTCTTTATAGATATAGGTGAGGGTTGCTTCTCCCACATATCCTCAAGTCGTAACTTATGAGTACCTGGGTATTGCCTGAGACACCCACCATGATGTGGTGTATCAGGGGAATGTTACTATTGCAGCAAGGGCCTCTGGCAGTTTCATCGATAATCTCTCGGCCTATGTGGGTGGCGCTATCCTTCATCAACTCTTTGTTGGAGCTTCATCATTTTTCTCAATCCTTATTTTTATTATTTCGAGGGTCTCTTGTATGGGCTGGCTTGATACTTGAGTCATGAGATGAGCTTCTTATTTCTCATGGAATTCTAGGCTGAGTAGATCCTTGGGCCAAGAAACGAGCTTCTTGTTTTCTGTTGGGCCCAACCCGTTGAGCTGAGGGGGTTTTCATCCCTTCCATTTACCGCGCCAATTCTCATTGAACTTGTTCAATTGGGAATTCACTTACTCACCCTTCCTCTTGTTTTCCCTTCTTTTTACTATTTATTTTCAAATTTCTACTTCTGATCTGTCGATTTAGTTTCCTAGGCTTTGCTGAGAATGTCGTTTGGCCTCCTCCCACATTGTTTCGTACCACGTGTTTTGCAGGCTTTGAGTTGATCCAAATCCCTTTCCCTGATACTAGGAGTGTCAAATCGTGTTAACGAATCGTATTCATGTCGTGTCAAGGCATGTTCATTACAGTTAATGGGTTAACCCGAACACAACCCATTAAGGGTTTCGTGTCAAAATTTTAAACCATAACATGACCCATTAAGATAACGAGTTGACATGACACGACCCGTTATGACTCGTTAGTGAATCCTACGAAAAAGTTAACACGACACAGCACGACCCGTTATGACCTGTTTTAACTCGTTTATATTAATGGACACGAACATGACCCGTTAACTCGTTTGACCTAATTAATTTTATATAAATATTAAAATCAAATGTCTATATAAAATATAAAACTAACTACAATTACAAAATTACTATCCAAAAATAAATATACTGAAATTAAAATGAAAATCCTAACAATACCTGATATGATAAACATTAAAACAAAGTAACAAACTTACAAAGCCATGCATACTGTATAGTGCATAGTGCATTGTAAATATTAATATTACAATCCCAAATATGATGATACACATACAAATCTAAACAAATTATGAACCCACAGAAGATGGTGTAGCGTCCTCATTGCTGTTGTTGGTGTTCGACTCCATTATATCTTCAGTTAACTTGTCCAAATTCATTTCTTATGCTCCTATAATCAAGTTATCCATAATTCTACTATCCCATAACCAAATCTTTTTGTTTATCCAAAGTCCTCACTGTTTATAAATAGCATTGCAATGCATGTGAGGTTAAAAACCAATCACAAAAGCTTTTTGTTCTTTCTTTTTTATGTTTTTAGATAAAAGGGTAGAAGTGTAATTTTTATTTTCTTAACGGGTTTACTATTAAGCAATCATGTCTGAATGGGTCAACCCGTTTTGACCCGAGCCCGATAAGACTAAACCCAAACCTACTTTTATCATGTCAAGTTCGTGTTGGGTTAATGAGTCGTATCACATATTGCCACCCCTACCTGACACAAGGTGATAAATGTTAATCATCGCACCCCTTCTATTTAAAGGACATTGTGCTTACTTTTCTCCCTTTACCATGACTTTTGCTCTTCACGATCTTTGTTCTTCTTGCTCAAGACTCATATTCTCCTTCTCATTTTCTCCTTTTCTTCTTCATCGTTTCTATTAACTCTTATGGCTTCTTAGAAGATTGTTCACCCCAAGATTTCTAGATGTTTGGCTCTCTGGTGGTTTGGGTAGCAGGCTAGTTCTACATCAAGTACAACTGTCATTTGGATGTCACTCCAAAATTCTTGGCTTCGTTATCCTCCACTTTTCATGTTCCAGATTCAGTGGCCTTCAAGGCTCCTAGACCATGCGAGGGAGCCATAGAAGATGAGGGTTATGCTTCTAAGGTTGCCCTCTTCCCTAGAATGTTCACCTACGGGCTGAGGTTGTCGTTGCCTCTCCCTGTTCTTGACCTATTGGACGTTTAGGTCTAGCTCTTGCTCAACTCCACCCGAATGCTTGGAGGATTCTAATGTGCTACTGCATCTTGAGGCATCGAGTCTTATTAGGGTTTGATCCTAAGCACACTGATCTCATTGGCCGCAAATTCCTCTTAAACCATGATCTTATAAGATGTGAGGGGAATGTTTGCAACTTCAGAGTGATGCACACCCTAGTTTCTCTGGAGCAGCGCTACTGCAGGGTGAATGATTGGACCTTCAAATTCTTCTTTGTGTCTAGCCGCGAGTGGGAGTTCTCGGTCGGACAAGTGTCTGACCGTCAATTCCCTGCCTCGGCCATATGAGGGGTTATCCTGGACTATAAGGTAGTTTGTCTAACGGTGTCTACGGAAGAGTTGTGCCGCATCACCATCATTAAGGAATGGGTAAAGAATCATCTCTCCTATGTTTTCTTGAAGGCTCTCCTTGGGGTAGGTAACATTGAGCAATTTTTACCTCCCTTGGGCCATACCATTTTTAATGACTACACGATCCTCATGTGGCAGGTGGCTAACCAACACCATGATCGTTCTCCAAGTCCTCCAATTGGAAAGGGGAAGAAGCCTTGCATTGAGGTTGCTAGGGAGGACAGCAACTGTAACAGCCCGCTAAAATTTAGTCTTATCTCCTCACCCTTCTCTTTCTTTTTCGCACATATTAGACAGCACGGAAATCAGTTTTGGATTCTTTCCCGACAGCAGTCACTATCTCTCTTGTCTCTACCTTATCCGAAATCACGTGTATAAATTATCTTTTCCGTAAATCACGTAATTTGTTCTTCACTGACAACTGTAAAATCATGAACAGATTTATCCTAAGCGTTGTACCTCGATGGCGTATTCCGGATCTTATCCACCGAATTTCAAAGTATTAGATAAGCTTGTTTTTAAAGTAGCACAATTATAATAATTTAATGAGTTCTGAAAATATTATAATTGTGGATAATTATTTAGATTAAATATTTTAATTGTTTTAAGATATTAAGAGGTTTAATTTTACGTTGAAAATTCTTATTTAAATTTAAGTGTTTTATGCACTTTGATTAATTAATGATACTTTATCATTTTATATAATGATGAAGAAAATATTATTTTATAAACCTTAGTTTATAAAATAATATTCTATCTTAATTCTTCTCAGTGTAGTAATTAAGTGTTTTATTAATTTAAATGATTTTATCCTCTTCGATTAATTAACGGTACTTTATCATTTAATATAATGATGAAGAAATATTATTTTATAAATTTTAGTTTATAAAATAATATTCTACCTTAATTCATCGTAGTGTTTTATTTAAAGTGTTTTATTTAAAATAAAACATTTACGCGTTTTTAATCAGTGTTTTAACTCACCGTTGGTTTATTTGAGGATCCCGAAATGTAGAATTGAAGCGATATACTCAGGCCCTACCTTTTTCTCTTCACTTTTTCTCTTTTTCTTTTTTTTTTTCTTTCTTTTTTCTCTCCCTCTCTCTCTTGGCCGACGGGTTGCTTGAAGCTCCACCATGGCCGTTCGTTTTGAAGCTCCAGCCGGCGCCACCTCCGGCCGCCGGACCTCACCTCCCTCACCGGCCTCATCCCCTCCCTCCGGCGAGCACAACCACGCCGGTGGTGTACTAAACCGGCCTCTCCTTCTCTCTCTTTCTCTCTTCAAAGTTATGGGTCTCTAGGGGTTTTTCACATTTTTGGACCACCATACACGGCCAAATCAACCACCAAGCACCACCATTGGACTCACCTCATCAAGGGCTTCCTCCCCATGTCTTTCTTTTTCCCAACTCTCACTTTTCTCATATGGGTTTCTCAAAAATACATGTTCGGTTTCACCACCGTGCGCCGCCGTACACGGCCACCCGTGGTGTTTCACCACCACCATCTTGTTCCTCTCATCCTCATGAACCTCCCCAAGAAATTTCATGACCAACGGAGCTTCGTAGAGCCTCACTCTCCTACACTCTCCAAGGCCGAAAATGGATTCAAACGGCCGATCCGCCGCCGTTAGCCACCGTCCGACCACCACCTCGCTACCACAGCTCCACCACATGTTCATCTACCTATCCCTAGCTTGCCATGAAGTTCTATGAAATTTCGCTACCTCGCGTTTCCGCTCACCGTTCGGATTTACTGTTCACGGCGTGACGCCGCCGTGCTCCGCCACCTTTGACCATCACAAGGCGACCATGAGCCTTCCAAGGCCACGCTTAGCTTTTCTCGGTTCCAAACTACCACTTTATGTGGTGGACAGCCACCGTACGCGGTGTTACCGCCACGTACGTTCCTCCGACGCATGTTCGTGACGAACAACGAGCGACGCACGGGTTATCCCGTCGATGGTATAACCTTCTATCTCTAGTTATTTTACGTTTAAAATAGTTAGTTGGTTGGTTTGTGGATTGTGTAGTTGTATTTGTGGAGTTCGTTGCGTAGTTGTGAAGCGAAGTGTGGTTGTGAAGTGTTGAGTTTGATTGTGTAGTTTTGTGGACTGTGCTGTGAAGTATAGGCGTAAGATGGATGCCGTAGATGTGATACGGCGGGTTGTGTGAAGAGAATACGCGTGTAGCGTATTCTGTGTAAAGCAGCGACGCGCCGTGCGACGTGCGCTGTAGTGTGTGTGGTGTAGAATGAAGGGAGTGCATGTGAAGTGTACTCCGTGTTGTATGGTGACGCACCGTGTGATGTGCGTCGGGGTGATGAGTGTTGTAGCGAAAGGAGTACGCGTAGCGCGTACTCCGTGTCGCGTAGCGATGCACCGTGAGACGTGTATCGCAGTGATGGGTTTTGTAGTGTGAATGGAAGAGAGTTCACGTGAGTGTACTCTGTACTAGGTCGTGATACACCGGATGGCGTGTCACGAAGGGTTGGATGGCGTAGCAGAGAAGTGTGGAGCGTATGGTGTAGTGTTGGGAAACTGTATGACAGTGTCCCGAAGCAGTGATGATATGGATTATAGTCCGGGGTGACTGGTGTCATCTTGTGGTTGACTATGGCTAAGAGTATATGGATTGAGAAAGGAATTGTTTGTTTGGTTATTATTGATATTTTAATGAACTTGTTTTAGTGCAAAGGCTTTCTGAAGTCAAATTATCTCTTCTGGGTATAGTGAAACCTCACGTTGCCCGTGGTGTTGCAAGTGCTCATAATATGACAATTGAGTTCAGAAGTGAAAATCTTAAGGACTTGAGTGTTCCTCTTCCAACTGTTGTGCAGTTTCTCGTGTTTCGCACTCTATTCTCATAGAACGCGACGTCGAGGTAAGTTAGCTTCTAACTTACTATCAGTTTATTGTGTATGTGTGATGGGTAAGGGAACTACAATTTATGTATGTATGTTATCGTATATGCCATGTCATGCTATGTCATTACATGTTTATCTGTTACGTATGATTTAATCTCTCATGAATATTTATCTGTTACACAATCTTTTTTGTCATACAATGCTGTATGTTATAAGTATGCCATGTTAAGTATGCCATATGATACATGTATGCCATGAAATGTTTATGATTAAATCATATTGTGCCATTTACAAGTATACGCCATGTTAGAAAAGTATATGATATTAAATAATATCTCATGCATTAAGAAAGATAAGACATGTTATGTTATGATAATACGTGGGGCCACAACAACTGTGGAGTACGTATTATATTTTATGTTACTTATAATGCGTGGGGCCACAACAACTGTGGAGTACGTATTATATTTTATGTTACTTATAACTGTGGAGTACGTATTATATCTTATGTTACTTATAATGCGTGGGGCCACAACAACTGTGGAGTACGTATTATATCTTATGTTACTTATAATGCGTGGGCCACAACAACTGTGGAGTACGTATTATATCTTATGTTACTTATAATGCGTGGGGCCACAACAACTGTGGAGTACGTATTATATTTTATGTTACATAAATGGGGCCACAACAACTGTGGAGCATACACTACATGAGACACAGCAATTGTGACATGTAGAATACGTGGGGCCACAACAACTGTGGAGTACGTATTATATTTTATGTTATGTGTATTCATGGGGCCACAACAACTGTGGAGCATGAAGTATGGGGCCACAACAACTGTGGAGCATACACTACTGAGACACAGCAATTGTGACAGTAGAATACGTGGGGCCACAACAACTGTGGAGTACGTATTATGTTTTATGTTACTTGAATACGTGGGGCCACAACAACTGTGGAGTACGTATTAACGCACGTTATTAATCAAGACAATTGAATAATATTCCAAGTTTATGTTAAGTCCAGTTTCAGATCAAATACATGATAAGTCAAGTTTTAGATCAAGTCCATGTTATGTTATGCTCACGTATATGTTATGTTCATGTCATGTTATGTTCAAGTTTATGTTATTTTCAAGTTCTTATTTATGTTATGCATGTTTACGTTCATGCTATATTTCAAGTCCATGTTATGTTTCACGTTCATGTTATGTTGTTTGTTCATGTTATGTTTTAAGGTTAAGTTCATGCCATGTTAAGTCAAGTTCAGTTCACGTTTAAGCTCTGGTTATGTCATGCTACATGTCAAGTTATGCTATGTTTATGTACGACTATACTTATACATTTATGCTTTTACTGCCATGCATGCATCTTTAACCTGTGTGTGAGTTTTATGTTAACTTACTGAGATTTGTAATCAAATCACTGTGGTAGTCCCAACTACCATTCCCCCCGAATGGTAGATCTTGTTACAGGACCCGAAGAAGAATTGGAATCTGACCAACTGAATACGGTCGACTAGGCCACGGTGCGATGTTGATGATGGTATAGTATTTAACTTAGGTTAATACTTGTATTTTTGGAGTTGTATCTCAAGTATTCTTTTGATCACAACCATTTTGGACTAGTGTGGTGATCACGGCTTTTTAGTATGCCTTTATGTATGAAATATGTTTCAAGTATTTGAGATATTTTTAGTTTGGTGCATAGTATTACTAAAGAAAAAAAATTATCCGATGCGAATATTGCATAATGCTAGATGCATGTTAGGAACATTGCATCTTATATGTCATGAACGGGGGCAGGTAACCTTGTGTTGCATGTCCCGACGCTTCAAATGTCCGTTCAATCCCAAGCGGAATTTGGGGGCGTCACAGCAACCCTCTATTTGCTTCCAAGATTCCTAGAGGGCAATCTTTAATGAAGATTGAAGCCCATTGGCTGCCTCCGTCAGTGGCTAAGCCCAAACCGATCCCCACCTCATTGCCCTTGGAAGCCTCTTGAGAATCCCGCCGGGGGGGGGGGGGGGGGGGACCTTGCTACTCCTCCAGAAATGGTTGTTCCTTCTTCTACTGCCGCTACTTCTATTCCTTCTAGGATTCTAGCCATCGCCCCTATCCCCTCAGTCGTTGTGTGGTTCCCATAGCACCTACTGCTCCTACCCCACTGACTACCACAACAAGCCCTCGAAGACTGTCTTGAGGGATAAAGATACTTACGATGCATTTCTACGGGGCTTTTCTTGAGCCAGCCCTCATTTCGTCGACACTAGTGAAACCCCTACCTAAGACAAATGTGAAGATGATCTTGTCTTCTCCATCTACAATGCATTTTACCGTTTGAGCCTAGGTTCCAAGGAAGGGTGTTCATCATTGATGCCATCACCTAGGTTTTCGAGGCCCTCACCATCAATCTGGTGGGAGGGTGTATAGGAGGCATGGATGTTGAACCCAAGTTGGCTGAGGGCTTAACTTCTGCCGCTTGGGAGGCATTTCCATCCCTTTTCTCTACTTCTATGATGGGGTTTCCTAACTTAAGGGGCGAGGTGGCCAAGGAGGGAAGGCTCGAGGGAGGGAGTCCACGAGGCCCTACTAGAGGGGAGAAGTCGTAGAGCTCCCATGAGGTGCCCAAAGAAGCTTGTTTAGGAATTGATGGTGATTGCCCCACTTTTATTCAACAACCCATTACTCCTGAAGAAAGAGCCGTGGGCCAGGGTGACAGCAGGGAGGTCGTGACTCAGCCATCTTTCAAGGAAAAGCCTGTGACAAAATCACTCATGGAATTCTTCTCAGAGGTTTACCTGATCCCCTATGCTTTTTTTTAAATCTTTTGTCCTTTCGTTTTTATCCTTTTTTTTAATTGTCTATCTTGATGATAGGGTGACCCTCAACTAGCTGCTTTCATCTTGGATGGCCAGGATGTAGTTGAGGGGGAGAACCTAGCTCTTCGATCTTTGGCACTGCAAGCCCTATGTTGTGCTCAGACTGAAAGGCATGAGAAAGAATGCTTGGAAGTAGAGTTGGTAAAGGCCTAGCTCTCCCGTCAGAAGAGCTAGAAGAAAGCCAAGTTGCTCCGTTATTGGCGAGCCCTACTGAAGGCGGTCTGGCTAAGGCTAAGGAGCAAGTAGAATTCTCTTGCCACGATGTCATGTCTGAGGCGGAGGTGCGGAGCTCAGCCCAAGAGTCGATGGACCTTCTGACTACGAAGGCAGATTTAGTTGAAGCATCACTGACTCAATTGTAGGAAGAGAATGCCGTGTTGAAAGATTGGTGAGACACTTAGGTGCAGTGGCTAGAGAAAGAACGTTAATCCCTTTCTGAGGTTTTGAAGGGACTGGAAGACTCTTTGTTGGCTACTCAAGCTGTGACCAACCTAGAGAAGGCTAGGGTAGAATAAGTAACCATGGATTTTGTGGGAGCTAAGAAGTAATTGGCTGCCCAAGGTGTTTTCATTCAAGAACTACAGAGCAATCTGTCTCAAGTTCACGACATGGTTCCTCGTTAAAAAACCAATTAAGGTTGGCAATATTTGTTTGCGACCAAGCTTGGTCGTATGGGCATATCGAAGGACTCAAGAGAATGCGAGGTTACATCTTGGAGAACCCGCAAGTTGATTTCAAAGCCCTTAACCTTAGAGAGCTTGCTCTAGATCCAAAAGCTCTTGTGCACGACTGTACCTTGGGTCGGGAGATGATGCTTGATGCATTCCCTCTTAACTCAAATACCCCCAGTCTTAACCCTGAAGCTCCTGCTCCCTGCAAAGATGCCCACGGTCCAAACCCTGATGCTCCTATCCAAGTTTAGATGCCCCCAATAGAGACCCTAATGCTCCTACTCTTGGCTCAGAGGCTCCTAGTTTATACCCTAATGCTCTTGCTTCTTAACCTCATTATTTCTTCTCTCTTTTTTGTAAATACTTCGCTCAAGCTACGCATAAGTGCCTTTGCGACCACCTATTCTTACTTGTAAAAATGTACCGGATATAATAAAGCTTACTTCTTTCTTTCCCTTTGACTTTTATTGGGATGAAGTTTATTGATTGTCTTCCTTTCTTGCTATTTTTCTTTTCATGTATGCACTAGGGAAGACCTAGGGCCTACCCATTAAAACACTATGCTTGGCTCCCTCGGCCTCTTCGTCGACCTCATATAGACAAGCCAAATTCGTGGAGACACAAAACGAGGCTTGTTTGGTCCTCTCATCACCCTCGCTAAGTGAGGGAAGGGTTGGGGCAAGTCCGTGGAGACACGGTACTTGGCTCCCTTGATCTTCTCATCAACCTCATAGATTGAGGGAATGGATGAGGCAAGTCCATGGACACACAGTACTTGGCTCTCCTGATCTTCTCATAGACCTTGTAGACTAAGGGAAGGGTTGAGGCAAGTCCTTGGAGACACAATACTTGGCTCCCTTGATCTTCTCGTCTACCTCGTAGGCTAAGGCAAGTCCGTAGAGACACAGTACTTGGCTATCTTGATTTTCTCATGACCTCGTAGACTGAGGGTAAGGACGCGGCAAGTCTGTAGAGACACAATACTTGGCTCCCCTGATCTTCTCATTGACCTCATAGATTGAGGGAATGGTTGAGGCAAGTCTGTGAAGACACGATACTTGGTTCCCTTGATCTTCTCATCGACCTCATAAACTGAGGGAAGGGTTGGGCAAAGGATGGTATGTTTACTGTTAAAAATGCTTCTCACTTGGGGCATAAGATGAAGAGAAGGAAGCTAGGGGAGGCATCTAAGGAAAGAGATGATGAATCAGAATGGAACTTGATATGAAGGCTTAATGTTCAAGGCAAAGTGAAGCACTTTCTATGGAAGGCCTGCCACAACTTGTTACCAACAAGAGAGAACCTGGTCAAGAAGAAAATTCTAAAATTTGGTTTGTGTCCCAACCTGCAAAAGAGAGATAGAAACAACCACGTATGCTCTTTGGAATTGTCTAGCAGCCTTGGATGTATGGGCAAAAGTTGATAGCCCTATCCAAAAATGGATTAGTAATGAGATTTGTTTTTTAGACTTATGGAAGCACATTAATGAGCAACTAGGAAGTGAAGAAGTGGAGGTAGTGTCTGATGTTTTAAGAAAAATCTGGCTTAGAAGGAATGCTGTGGTGTTTGAGAGGAAATTTGATGCCCCAAAAGTTGTCCTTAAAGCTACAAAGGTAGACTTGAATGAATTCAATATAGCTTAGGATTTGCAACATAAACTTTGGCAGGTGGGGAGTCATGACAGAGGTGAAATATGATGGAAAAAACTAGTTGGAGTTGATATAAAAGTTAACTGGGACGCAGCAGTGGATGTAAATCTGAAGAGAGTGGGTTTAGGTGTTATCATTCGAGATTCAAGTGGGGAGGCTCTGGTTTGTCTTTGCTCTGTTGTGGATTTTGTGCAGAAACCAAGCATGGTTGAAGCTTTAGCCTTAAGAAGGGCTGCTATGTTATGCACTGAATTAGGATTATCTGATATAGTACTGGTAGGTGATTCACAGGTTGTTGTTAAGGTTGCAAGTGGCACGAAAGATATATGGGGAGACTATGGAACCATAGTTGAAGACACATGAAGATTGATAAGGTGTGATCAGAACTGGAGTGTTGTGTTCGAGTTGTGTATAGGGAGGCAAATTCTATTGCTCATAAACTGTCAAAACTAATTTTTAGTTATACCGAAGTGAGGGTATGGATATGGAGAGGAATGCTCTATAGAAATACTTAGAGGTATACAAAAGAAAAAATATTGTAATGGCTATAGTTCTTTTCATACATCAATAAAAAGAGGTATTGCTTAAATTCAAAAAAAAAAAAAAATTACATGTGTACGCATTTCTCTTCATAGTTTACTAATATTGCTTAATGCTAACGGCTACGAAATTTAAATTTAACTATAGAGAACTGTTAAATAGCAAATATACTCCAAATTTGAAAACCCCCGTCTCTGTAGAGAGAAAGAAAAGAGTGACTCGGAAGAATCAATAGAATGTGAGAGAGATAGAGAGAGAGTCATAGCGTGCAAGATTCTACACAAGGACAGATCAGTGGAGAGACGGAAAGAATCGAGATGACGATGGACGATGGGATTAACGGCGACGTCTATCTTCATCCGCGATGAATGCGCAATCTCAGGGGCTGAAGAAATACTTCAAGAACCTAGAGGGACGGTACAAGCTGCTCTATTACCAGAATACTCACTTCCCTATTCTTATCCTCCCTTATTCCCACGGCAAATCCGTTTCACAGGTTGGGCTTTCTTTCCATTTTGCTTCTTGATGTTTCTGTTTTGGTCTTTCTTCTTCCTCTGCAACAGTCTCAGAGGTGTTTCTGACTGTTAGAATAATTTCAAATGTGGGCTATTATTGATTGCATGCTTAATAAAAACGGGTTAGATATAAATAGCTCATAATGGTACTTTGGTTAAACCCACTAAGTTAAAGTGATCATTTATGGGGTTTATTGCACCTTAGTAAAATAGGATTAAATCCTATTTAAAATGTGGTAAATTACGTATGTAGGCCTGGAAGCTTAAGGGTTTTTTGTTCTGGAATTTTCTTAAACCCTTTGGAATTTGAGTCTTTAATGGGAGGACTCCAAAATGTTTCCCTATATAAAGGCTAAGTCCCCTCTCCTCTCTATACGGTTGAGTTTGCCCCATTGAAAGCTCACATTTTGTAAGAGCAAGGAGAGGAAGATTTAGCCACTAATATTTTCATGGGATTACAACATAGCTTTCAAGATGATTTCCGAAGATGATTTTCGCAGATGATTTTCGCAGGTATGTTTTCTATAATCTTTTGTTCATTAAGATTCTTCTTTCTAGCATGTGTTTACAGAGTTTTACATTTGGTATCAGAGCCTCCATGCTAGGATTAGAATCTGTTGAATAAGAGGGTATTCGTGCATTCGGAATTTCGGATCTGTGTTTTTTATACAAGCCGAATACTCAAATTTTCCTTTTGTTGAAACTCGTTTATTATATGTCTTCAATATGTTGGGGTTTTTGTTTCTCTCAATCTCCTTGTTCTTTTGATATATAGATCGGGTCTTAATTTTTTGTTTTATGGATTCAATTTTTTTTTTTCAGAACCCTTTTATTGAAAAGAAAATCGAATACCATAAACGACTGATCTTTTTCATCAAAAGTATATAAAAATATTTTCTGGGATGTTGTTTACTTGTTTTAGATACTCCAATTTCGTTGCTTGTTGCGGGAAAAGAGTTTTACAAAACTTGGGTTCATACCCATTTCAAAATTTGATTGATCTACATCAAACATAGATACCCATTGTTTTAAAACACCATATATGTGTTTTCCGGGCAGTTAATATTATTTCCCCTAAATAAATTTTATTTTTTGACCCAAGAATTGCAAGAAATTGAGAAAAATCCATTTCAAAATCCGTTGACCCGAATTTCAGACCCACGACCCGTTTATGACCCGGCTAGAGGTAGAAGATGAATTCTCCTCCAGCCTTGACAACGCCCACTCTCACCAAGTGGCGAGTGCGGAGAGTGAAGGCACTAAAACAAAGTTTTTTGCTCGTTTCTTTTTCCAATATTCATTCACTCGCCCTATTTCTATTTTCTATAATTTTTGAAAAATTTTTGTACCATCATAAGACACTGTTTTATAATTTAGGGCACTATTTACACGTTTTTCGAAGAGCTACAGTGTGCTGAAAATTGTGATATATTTTCTGGTGAATGTTCAATGCCTTATAAGACCTATGCATATGTGTACTCTCTCTAAGCATAAATATGGATGCATGTTAATTTCGTAACATTTGATAAAACATTCTTTTGTGAATATATGCTTTTCAAGTTCATATTTAATTTTAGACATATCTACTGTCCTATATGCTTGATATGTTTATATTGTCTTTGTCTATCAATCACATTTGAATTCTGACTTTGATTATGTCAGTTGATGCTTATGATTATCATTTTGTGATTGAATTTTCATGGGCATTATGATTATCCTTGTTTTTTCTTTAAGAGAAATCTTTTGAACTTTTTGTGGGTGGTAGCCGCCAAAGTGGTACACTCATTGATATGTATTAAAAAAAAAAAAGGGATATTTTTGTTTTCTAATTTATTGCACATAATATCTTGCCCAAAGGTGTTATTGTGTGTGATATTTTAGAAAATTGTGAGAAATAGTCAATGAAATTGCATTAGTCTAGAAATTTCCTTCTGCCTAAAGGTGATGGTATTTCGAAAACTGATGTGATTTTATTAATTTACTTCATGATATGTTTTAAGAGTACCTTATAGCATGTTGTTTAATCAGCCCAAAGGTGATTTTACAATGATGCACCAAGGCTCTTACCGATATGTTTTGAGAGTACCTTATAGCATGTTGTTTAGTCAGCCCAAAAGTTGATTTTACAATGATGCACCAAGGCTCTTACCGGTATGTTTTAAGAGTACCTTATAGTATGTTGTTTAGTCAGCCCAAAGGTGACTTTACAATGATACACCAAGGCTCTTATTGTAATGAAGCTCATATGTTTTCGAGCTTATTTTTGAGCTATCTAATTAATAGCCCATATTAATTAGATAGATTTGTTATCATCCATTGACTGCATGCTTTAAGTTTTGGATGATACTTAAGCAATATGTATTATTTCATGTTTCCATAGTTTTTAGTGCCTCCTCTCTTTCAAGTCAATTATCTGCTATTGAAACTTTGACTGGAAATAATTGTGTGAGATGGAAACGAGATGTAGAAATAACACTTGGTCTTTTGGGTTTGGATTTATTACGGTTTATGTTAATGATCTAAATCTTGTTGGAACTCCTGAAGAGATCAGAAGAACTGCACATATTTGAAATATAAAGCAGAAACCCTTTCGATTTCAAAGGAGAGATAAATGTGCATTATTAAACGAGAAATAAAATGGAGCACACAGAATATCTACCAGAAGATATAAATACAATATGAATATTTGTGAAATATTATTTTATTACCTCAAAATAAAATTACAGAAATTTGAGGCTCTTCGCCTCATTCTTTAAACGATCTTGCTCCTCCAAAATTTTCGTGGCATCTCTATCTAAAGGAGTAGGCAATCGAAAAGAAGACTTAAGCAGGGATTTTAATTTCCTATTCTCTTGCTTTAGTTCTTCTATCTTCATGTTGGACTCCAGAAGAAGTCGCTGAAGGATAGAAATATTCTCATTGAGTTTGTTAACATCATAAGGTTTTGATTGTAGTCGTTGAGAAAATGCATAAATAGCTGATGAGTAATGGGTACCGAGATTCACAAGCTCGTAGATAGCTTCAACATCTGACTTATTATTAGTCAGATCATTATTGTATTGCACTAAAGCACCTACAGTAGAAGCAGAAATAACTGATGAAGAAGGTGTAGAATACCTCACATATTGGTTGCGAGAAGATTGCTGAGCCATTGCAGAGTAAGAATGCAGAGAGAGATTGTAGAGTAAGAATGCAGACAAATTACAGAAAAGTAAAGAAGATGGGATGCGAATGAAGATGAGCTGAACATTTCTTTTATAGAGAAAATTATGAAAGGAATGACAAAACATCTCTATTGCTTCACAGTGTCCCTCGTGAAGCATCTCTCTACAATAGACAAAAGATGTAGCGTCATAGCCTTGCGGCGCCTAACAGCTACAGAAGAAGGACAAAGCATCTCTATTACTTCACAGTGTCCCTCGTGATTATAGCCTTGCGGCGCCTGACAGCTACAGAAGAGCTGTAAAATTCTGCAGTGCTTGTCCGATCTAAAAACGTGGCAACCGCTTTTGTTGAATATGGAGGTTGGTGGTTTAATATTGATGACTTCTCCACTAACAATGTTAGTTACAAGGATGTGGAATAGTGCCTCAATACACAATGCCTGGGACGCCCGAACAGAATAGTGTTTCTGAAAGACGAAATCGGACTCTTAAGGACATGGTTAGAAGTATGATGAGCAGAACAAATTTGCCAGAATATCTATGGGGTGAAGCTTTAAAAACTGCCATGTTCATTTTAAACAGGGTTCCCATTAAAACTGTTTCAAAAACTCCTTTTGAATTGTGGACAGGTCGTAAGCCAAGTCTGGCTCATTTCAGAGTTTGGGGATGTCCAGCTGAAGTTAGGATTTATAATCCTCTTGAAAAGAAATTGGATCCAAAATCTACTCCTGGTTATTTTATTGGGTACCCAGATAGATTAAAAGGATATAAGTTCGATTGTCCTAATCGTGACACCAGAGTTGTCTAGTCCTTTACAGCTAAGTCTCTGGAGAATGATGTTGGTGATAGTGGGAGTTCTGCATTAATGAAACCTTTTGTTGAATCTAATCCGGTTGTTGTTCCAATTCCTGTCATACAAGAAAGAGTTGTCTCTCAACCAATTGAAATTGTTAGTGAAGAAATTGGGCAACAAGAAGAAATTCCAACAGTGATTGAGTCAATTTTTGAGCCACAAGTCAGAAGATCATAAAGGGAAAGAAGATCTGCATTGCCAAATGATTATATTGTCTATTTATTAGAGAGTGATTTTAATATTGGGCATATTGTTGATCCGGTTACTTTTAAGCAAGTTTTGACATGTCCTGAGTCAGATAAATGATTAAGTGCTATGGAAGATGAAATGAATTCTATGGAGAAGAATAGAGTCTGGGAACTTGTTGAACTTCCTCCAGATGCTAAGGCTATAGACAACAAGTGGATTTTCAAAGGTAAACTAGACTCAAAAGGGAATGTTGAACGAAAGAAGGCCAGATTAGTTGCAAAAGGGTTTACACAGCGAGAGGGCATCGATTATACTGAAACATTTTCACCAGTTTCATCAAAGAATTCTTTTAGAATTATCATGGCACTTGTGGCACACTATGATTTGGAGCTTCATCAAATGGATGTAAAAACAGCATTTTTGAATGGAGATCTCTATGAAGAAGTTTATATGAGACAACCTGAAGGTTTTATTGTGAAAGAAAAAGAAAACTGGGTGTGTAAGTTAAATGAATCTTTATATGGACTGAAGCAAGAATCTCGACAGTGGTATTTGAAGTTTGATGAGGTTGTAACTTCTCTCGGTTTTGTTGAAAATAAAGTTGACCAGTGCATATATCGAAAGACCAGTGGGAGAAATTTTATTTTTCTCATTCTGTATGTTGATGATATTTTGCTTGCTAGCAGTAACTTGGGATTACTTCAAGAAACAAAGAAAATGTTATCTGCTAATTTTCTTGGAGAAGCTTCTTTTGTGCTTGGCATTGAAATATGTTGTGATAGAACTCGTGGTTTATTGGGACTTTCTCAGAAAGCTTATATAAGGCGTGTACTACAGAGTTTTGAAATGCAGAATTGTGCACCCGGTGATGTACCTATTGTAAAAGGAGATAAGTTTAACAAAACTCAATGTCCTAGAAATGAGCTTGAAAAGGAATCTATGAAGAATATTCCATATGCCAGTGCTGTGGGGAGTTTGATGTATGCTCAAGTTTGCACTAGACCAGATATTGCCTATGCAGTCAGTGTTCTTAGTAGATTTCAATCAAATCCAGGACAAGAGCATTGGAAAATGGCTAAGAAAGTTATGAGATACTTGAAGAAGACTGAATGTTATATGCTTACTTTCCAGCGTTCAAATCACCTTGAGGTGGTAGGCTACTCAGATTCTGATTTTGCTGGATGTCAAGATGATTTGAAATCAACCTCTAGTTATATTTTTGTGTTAGCTGGGGGTGCTATTTCTTGGAAAAGTGTTAAGCAAACTCTCGTGGCGTCTTCTACTATGCAAGCTAAATTTGTAGTATGTTATGGAGCTACTATCCAAGCTGTTTGGTTAAGAAATTTTATTTCTGGACTGAATGTTATTGATTCCATCTCGAGGCCTATTTCTATTTATTGTAATAATAGTGCAGCAGTGTTCTTTTCAAAGAATAATAAAAGCTCTAATGGGTCCAAGCACATTGACATCAAGTATTTGGTGGTCAGAGACAAAGTTAAGGAAGGACAGACAAAGATAGAGCATATAAATACAGAGTCGATAATAGCAGATCCTTTGACTAATGAACTTGCTCCTAAAAGTTTTTAAAACACATGTTGCTAATATGGGTATTGTGGAAACATTTGATGTTTTTGGTTACTGGGAGTTACTTATGTAAAAAGAACTACGTTTTGGCTTGATCCCTTTTACGGGGTACGTAGGCAGCCCATATGTTATCTGGGTATAGCTTCTTTCAATAATAATATATATCTCCCCTATCCATAAACTATGTTTTGAGCATGCATATGACTTATGTCTTTTATTATGATATTATTGAAATCTCGAGATACTATGAATAAAGACATAAGATGAGTCTCTTTAAGAGACATGTGGCTTCTTTTTAAAGCATTATGAGGACTGATATGAATTAGCACAGCTTTTGATCACATTGGTGCTAAGTTCATACTACATACTACCACATTTGGTCGGAGGAAGGGGATCCATGTCGATGAGGACATTAGCATTTGTAACTGTGGAGTGGTCTTACATCGTTTAAGGGGTGTAATGACTTCCATGTTCAATGTTAATATTCTTGTTGGACCGGATCGTGTTTTTTAAGGTGCTATCATTTGAGCTATTTTCGTGGCCACTTATGTTGTTTAACCCGAGAGTCTTTTTCAAAACAAGTTTTTTAGCAATCAATATTCGCCCAAGTGGGAGAATGTTAGAATAATTTCAAATGTGGGCTATTATTGATTGCATGGTTAATAAAAACGGGTTAGATATAAATAGCTCATAATGGTACTTTGGTTAACCCACTAAGTTAAAGTGATCATTTATGGGGTTTATTGCACCTTAGTAAAATAGGATTAAATCCTATTTAAAATGTGGTAAATTACGTATGTAGGCCTGGAAGCTTAAGGGTTTTTTGTTCTGGAATTTTCCTAAACCCTTTGGAATTTGAGTCTTTAATGGGAGGACTCCAAAATGTTTCCCTATATAAAGGCTAAGTCCCCTCTCCTCTCTATACGGTTGAGTTTGCCCCATTGAAAGCTCACATTTTGTAAGAGCAAGGAGAGGAAGATTTAGCCACAAATATTTTCGTGGGATTACAACATAGCTTTCAAGATGATTTCCGAAGATGATTTTCGCAGATGATTTCCGCAGGTATGTTTTCTATAATCTTTTGTTCATTAAGATTCTTCTTTCTAGCATGTGTTTACAGAGTTTTACACTGACTACCTGAGTTTTAAACCCATCTCTATTTGTAGTGGATTCGGCTTGCCTCCAGTGGCATATTAACTTATGGTTGCCAACATTACTTGCTTTTAAAATAAAGGGGGCTGAGATTAAAAATCTATAGCTTCCTCTCAAATTCGATCACAAAGCAAATAATTTTTTTCACCGATAGCAGCAAGGAAATGGGTTTGGAACTAGTTATTCCTATTCGTATTTCGTTTGAACAATACTTATAAAAATGTTATTTCGTTCAAACAAAATATAGAGGAAGCTATGGGTTCGGAAAATTAGAGATTAATTTTAAATAAATTTGCTGGTGGGATCCTTGCGCTTTGTGATAGACTCGAATTTATGTGTTAGTAGTACTTGTTGCTTGTAATCTAACAGTATGCTTTTAATCACTTCCATTATAATTGTGATTCTAGTAGTGAAGAACGACAGGTTTTTGTAAAATGTTCTGTAAGACCAAAGCAGATGGTAGATTAGTTCGTAAAAAAAATGAATTGCTTTGTGTTTAAATTTGAGAGGAATCTATGGATTTTTAATCTCAGCCCTTTATTTTAAAAGGGCAACCATAACAGGAGATCTCCTATTAATATGCCACTGGAGGCAAGCCGAATCTGTTTGTAGCATCTGCATTTTGATTTCCATGATCGAACGTCCAGGATCTGCTATTAAAGAGAGCATACGAAAGCTGTATAATTAACTGGGATTATTGCTTAGCAGTATGTATTTTTCTATAGGTTTGTAAGCAGTTAGTAAATTTTGCAATTTCTGTGCTGCTTTCCTTCACCATCGCCCTTTCATGCTTTGATCGACTTGGAGCTCTTGGCTTTAGACTATTTTACAGATAAAATGGTTTCTAATACAAAGCAGGGTTTCGCCGAGGTTTATTTATCTGCAGTATGAAAGAAACAATATTCTTAGAGATTCATCTAGCCACTAGCCACGAGCCATTCTGCATTTGACACTGCTTCCTATACTATCATCACCATAAAAACCATCCTGTCCACGGCCGCCGCCACCGCTATTAGCCTACACATTCTGTAACCAGCAAGCAAAACCCATTTACCACTATTTGGTATTAAACTTGCCATGCAGAATTGTAGTTCACCAAAATTAGAGTATAAAAAAGGAATATAAAAGACAGCATTTTAGACCCAAAGGTACCCTAATCTAAAGCTGCTTTCATCTACAAACATACTATCATTATCTTTAACTTGGTCATTTAATTATCTAAACTGCATCTTACCCATCATGTCCTGTTCACCCACTTCAGTCCCCATAATGGCAACAATGGCAGCAATAACGTGCTAAACAGAAGACATGATCCTATGTTCCTTGGTGTCATAAGATACATTTTGTGGTCCCAATCACTAACAGGCAAGCAATGCTTAAAAACTACTAGAGGTTAATATTCTTCTGTACGTTCTTGGTATTTTTCTCTTCTGGTAAAGACTTGTATTGGAACAGATTTGTATTATTTATTTATTTTTTGCTTTCTCAGCTCTTCTGAAAATGCAAAGTATAAGATATTCCATCTTGAGGCATGTGAGAGTGGGGGGTATCAGCTGAAAGTTGGTTATTAGCTGATAATTGGTATTGTGATCAAGCAATTGAGCCGCAAGATGTGCTCATCAACTACAACCAGCTCTGATCAAATAATGGACCGAGTGCTTGAACTGGTTAAGAAATTTGATAAAATTGATGCCTCTAAGGTAATTGATAGTTTTCTTCCAAAGTTATTATAGAGAGTGTTATGTGTCCCTCCTAAATTTTTGCAGAAACAACAAATCACAAATTCTACTGTGATGCTATTATCTTTTGTACATTGAACAATCCTGCTTGTTGGATAATGTTCTATCTTGAGACAAATGTTTTCACAAAACTTAGCCCATTATCAAAGAAAATTAATATTTTTTTCACTCAAATACATTAATAGGTTACTGATACAGCTGATTTTCAAAAAGATTTGAGCATGTACAGCTTGGACAGGGTAGAGCTTGCTATGGCTTTTGAGCTAGAATTCTCCATTGAGATCCTTGATGAGAAAGCATATAAGCTTACTTGCTGTGCTGATGTTGCAAAGTACATAGTTTCTAGAGTTGAACAAAAAGTTGAGAATTCCTGATTTGGTTTTCAATTTTATCGTTCCTTCAAGTTTTTAATTTTTTGTGGGATCAATCTCTCTGTTCTTATTTAATTCTCTTATTGAAAGTGCAACTCAATGCCTACCATAACATCTCCTTGTGACCACTCCCCTCATGCTTGCAGTGGTCTAGAAGTGAAATGCAGGAACCTAACGCTTCCTGCACTGTAAGAACGAATGTTGTTCCCAACGGATGGTAGTGTCATTACCTTTTGTTTCCTGACAGAAGCTGATCACAGGTGAGTTCTTTGATAGTTTAAATACTTTAATTGAACATGTTTTTTCCAAGCTCTCTCTTTGTGCAAAGTCATCTAACAATATTCTTGCCTTGCAAGAAACTGGCTCATGCACAAGCAGCAAGATAAAAGAGGGTGGTATCTCAAAACTAATTTAGGTGTAGTTTTAATAGTGAAATGAAATGAGATGATTCTAAATGAAAGTTGAAAGTTAAATAAAATATTTTTAGAATATTATTATTGTTTTGGCATTTGAAAAAGTTGAATTATTTATTATATTTTGTGTAAAAATTTGATAAAGTTGTAATGATGAGATGAGATTAGATGAAACTGTTTCTGTATCCGAACTAATTTTGGTTTTGCTTAAATCTTGAGTTGCAGTCTCGCGGTTTATGGTTGATAAAGTGCTAAAACTGTAATATTAAGTTGTTAAAGTGATTAAATTATTTAACTAAAAAATGAATTGAACACTTAATTATGCAGTAAATTATAAACTAGAGTCAATTGTTAAATCATGATATTTTACCCTTAAAAAGTTTGTAATGAAGCTAGCACACTCACACCATCACTCGGGACACCACAGTTGCAGAAAATAAACGCAGAAAAAAAAAGAGAAACTCACACATGCACTACACATGCAGGAAAGCACTCGGACGTGCAGCAGTTTACATGCAGCTCAAACCAACGGACAGAACACTCATGCAGGAAAACTCACGCACACATGCAGAACACTCATGCAGGAAAACTCACGCACACATGCAGTTAAACTCACATGCAGAAAAAGCAGAAAACTGCAGCAGAAAATACACATGCAGAAAAAGCAGAAAACTACAGCAGAAAATTCACATGCAGAAAGCCATGGCAAAACAGCATCAATAGCTCACACTTGCAGAAAATAAAATGCACATGCAGCAGCAAACCAGGACATATGTAGCACACATGCAGATCACTTGGACAGCTCACAAAAAGCAGCTCACAACTCACGGCTGGAACATGCAGGGAAGTTGAAAACACAAAAGCAGCTCACGACATCACTCACACATGCAGAAAATAAATGCACATGCAGCAGCAAACCAGGACATATGCAGATCACTCGGACAGTAGCAGAAACTCAAGCAGAAAGTTGCAGAAAATAATTCAATGCAGAGGATAGAAGGCACATGCAGAAAGTGGAGCTCACAGCTGGAACACATGCATCACACGGATAGAAACACAACCCACATGCAGAAAATAAAGCAAGAGGCACATGCAGAAACACAACTCGGCAGAAACAAGAGGCACATGCAGAAAATAGAAACAGCAGCAGAAAAGAAACCACAGCAGAAAAAAATTCAAGGGGTCTACGGAAAGCACATGGCAGACCTGGACAGGGCTCCATCTCTCTCATTTTTTATCATTTTCATTGTTCTTTTTAAGGTGGCTATAAGGTTACAGACAGGGGGAGTGGGAGATATACTGTTTTTTTTTCCTGCAGTTTTACGTAGGGAGTTCAGGCAGTTTGTAGTTTTTCATATACTTTGGTTTTTTTCTTTCCTGAGTTCCAGACGGGTCTTTCTTTTCTTTACGCGGCAGACGAAGTGTTTCATTTTCTGTTTTGTTTTTTTTTACGTTGTTTTTTTTATTTTGTAGAGTTTGTTCGTTTTCAGACCTAAGGAAGCAGCTTGAATTTATTTCTTTTCCTGTATTCATTTTTTTCTTTCCACGTTGCTGAGAAACTCTATGTTTCTTGTTCCATTTTTCTGTGTTTTTTTTCTTTTACGCACCGAGAGCAAGCAGGGAGCATTTATTTTCTTACTTTTTTATTTCTTTCGCTTAAGAGCACGGCAGCTTTGAATTATTCTCATGTTAATTTTATGCTATTTTTTTTTCGTTCTTGTTAGTTTAGAGCGTTGCGACTTCGTTTTAATTTTCGTAGTTTATTTATTTCTTTAATATAGTTTGACTTATTTCTTTGAGTTGATATTTTATAGACTTTTTATTTTTTATTTATTTATTTATTTTTTATTCTAAAGTTTATTTTCTTAGATTTTGATATGGCTTCACTTAGATTTATTTTTTATACTAAAAATATCATGCTTAGCTAATTTCTAAAGCTTGGGTTGTGGGATGAGATTTAATTTATTTTAGATTCTAGTTTGATACAATATTTTTTTTGTTTAATATTGATTTCACTAAATTACTAGTCGGATTCAAATGGAAAATAGATTGCGGCTCTTGCTCTTGTTTTGTTGTTGACGTAAGGCACAACAAAAGCTTGAATTTATCAAGGCCTCTTTCGATTGATTACGAATATAAATTTGGCTAGTAAATTAGAGAATTTCTTGAGAAAATATTGCAAAAACTTGAGCTTAATTTTTATCTTCCGAATATCAATTCCTTGACTGGATTGTTAATCGAGAAATTATCTAGAATCCGAAATAAAAAGAATCTCAAACCCAACCCAAGTGTTTGTTTTATTGTTTCTTGCAAGTTTAATTCATTTGCTACACACTTTCTCTAAGTCTCTTAGTTTTGGTAATTTTAGAAATATAGAACCACATCAATTTTCATCTTTCTTAATCGATACATCTTTTACACAAAGAAAATCTCACAAACGCTTTGATAATCCCTTTGTCCCTGTGAATTCGATCTTGGGACTTACCCTTGTATTATTTTGACAGCTTCTACGCTTGGAAGACAACATTATAAGCTGAGTCAATGGTGTTAATGGGCTGTGTGAAGAAAAAGGCTGTGTTGAAACAATATTGGTGGTACCTCCAAAGAGTGTACTGAAGAGACTCAACCCCAAAGAGGGAAGGTGATTAACTCCGACGAAGAGGAGGGTAAATGCACCATTGTTTTTGTTTTATGGTAACCTTTCTTCTTAATGATTTTCAATATTATTCATTTTCTTTATTTGGTGTAAATTAAACTCACACTGCTTGTGGATGCAAATATAAGATAATTCTCAAGTATTCAACAGAGCATCAACGGGGCTGATGTTCGAATTAGGAGTAGTTGAGAGGGACAAGCTAGACTCACTCTTTCTTTCTACTGTTTATGAAACCAGATGAAGTAAAATCTTATAAACTAGTTGAAGTTGATCTCCAATTTGAAATTATGCTAGAGACCCTCTCCTGTATAATATGTATATGACTATTTAGCAAACAAAAAATAATAATTATGTCTGAGTTTATGTCTATGAAAGCTTTATTTACGATAGAACACCATTTAGTAGAATTCACTTTATGCTTTGAGTTCATATTATACGTTCTAGTGTTTTTTAAAAAGAAAATTTTCCCTTATTCTTGCTTTAAAATAGTTGCTGGTAATTGACTTTCTTTTCTGAAAGGGTATCTCTATCGAAGATCTTCAGCAATAAAAGTATGTATTTATTTATGAGAAAAGATATTTACAATCGTGAATTGTGCAACTGCCGTATAATCGCTTTGAAAAAAGTGAATAGAAAATGGGATCTACATGAGAAAAATTAATTCTTTAATAGTGAATCTCACTCATTTTCAAAACGATTATGCGGCATTTACGCACTTCACGGTTGTATGTAAAATTACTCTTTATTTATTTATTTCTTTTGTTATCAAATAATGCATTCGTTTGTCAAATCTTATGATGACACAAATTGGCAACGTACACCAATCAAAATAAGATACATAAAATAGAAAAAAAAAAGAAAAAAGAAAAAAAAAGAACATAGACAAAACAAACTCCACCACAAGGACTCATGTAATCACCACCACCATAAATAATGCTCAAAATCAAACTATACTACTATGGCCACATCACAACCACAACAAATAATATTCATAGCTTCAAAATGAATGCCAACATCACATATAATATTTAAAGCTACAAATCTATTTAAAACTCCACTACTGAAATACAACGAATCCAACATCTGTCCAACATAAATGTACAATTTTACTAAGGCTTTCTTCTCTCGATATGTATTTAACACGACTTTAACACCATTTGCCTAATAATTAGATTCATATAATGTTGGCTCCACTTGAATGATATAACTGAGGATTAGCATGGGCTCTAGTAGAGTTATTTTTTTAATTCTCATACAATATGAGTGTACAATAAATTAGAGATTGAAATGTAATACTTATAGAATGATCTATAGATCTAGTGGGTTCACTGCTGTAGGAAAAGAATACTCAGTGGTGATTGCCAAAAGTGTGAAAGTCTCTTGTTGAAGATCCTTAAGTGCAATCAAGGTATGAGATTCTTTATTTTGTTACTATGTTGTAATAATACACTGATGTCATATATACTATGTTAGTTATTTTAGTGAGTCCACCATCGGAAAATAGTACTTAGAGTGGAGATTGCTAAAAGTCTAAAATTATCGCGTTGAAGATCTATCAGTGCAATATTAAGGTATGAGATTCTTTATTAAGCTATGTTTTAATATTCTTTTGATAGTTTTTTTGTCTATATTCTTTTATTGGTGTCATATAAATCATATTAGTTGTTTTCATATTATTTACTCTTCTAATAAACTCTTATGATGGCATTCACTAGTACTTAGGTATTTCTTTTGAAGTAAGCAATTTATATTATCGCTCATGCATAATATAATACTATGATTAAGGAGAGTGACTTTCTTTAAAATAGTTGGTAAGCAACTTTCCTGAAAGGGTGTCTCCATTCTTTCTTTAAAATAGCTGGTAAGTGACTTTCTTTTATGAAATGATGCCTCTATCAAAGATCTTCAGCAATAGAGGTACGTATTTATTTATTTATTCCTTCTGTTATCAAATAACACATTCTTTTTCAAATCTTATGATGTGACACAAATTGGCAACGTACACCAATCAAAATAAGATACGTAAAATAGGAAAAAAAAATAAACAAAACAAATACCATAAATCCACAACCTTGAAAACAACAAACTCCACCACTTGGACTCATGGAATCACCACCACCACAAATAATACTCAAAATCAAAATACACTACTATGACCATACCACCACCACAACAAATCATATTCATAGCTTTGAACGAATACCAACATCAAATATAACATTTGAAGCTACAAGTCTATTTAAAACTCCACTAATGAAATACAACGAATCCAACAACATCTGTCCAGTATAAAGGTACAATTCTACTATAGCTTTCTTCTCTCGATATGTATTTAACATGACTTTAACACCATTTGCCTAATAATTGGATTCACATAATGTTGGCTATACTTGGTTGATACAACTGAGGATTATCATGGTTTCTAGATGAGTTAGTTTTTTTATTTCTCATACAATTCAAGTGTACAATAAATAATAGATTGTAATGTAATACTTATAGAATTATCTATAGTTTTGTGGGTTTACAACTGTTAGAAAAGAATACTCGGTAGAGATTGCCAAAAGTGTGAAAGTCTCTTGTTGAATACCGTTAAGTGCAATCAAGGTATGTGATTCTTTATTTCGCTACTATGTTTTAATAATAAATTGATGTCGTATAGACTATGTTAGTTATTTTAGTAAGTCCACCATTGGGAAATAGTATTTAGAGTGGAGACTGCTAAAAATTTAAAATTTTCGCGTTGAAGATCTATCAGTGCAATATTAAGGTATGAGATTCTGTATTAAGCTATGTTTTAATATTCTTTTGATAGTTTATTTTTTTTTCTCTATAATCTTGTATTGGTGTCATATAGATTATATTAATTGTTTTCATATTATTTACTTTTCCAATCAAGTCTTATGATGGCACTCACTAGTGTTTAGGTATTTATTTTGAAATAAGCAATTTACATTATCGCTCATTCAGAATATTATAATTAAGGTGAGTGACTTTCTTTAAAATAGCTAGTAAGTGACTTCTTTTTTGAGAGGGTGTCTCCATTGAAGATCTTTAGCGATAGAGTTACGTATTTATTTATTTATTCATTCTCTTATCAAATAATGTCTTGTTTTTTCAAATCTTATGATGTGACACAAATTGACAATGTACATCAATCAAAATAAGATACGTAAAATAGAAAACAAACATTATAAATCCACAACCATGAAAACAACAAACTCCCCCACTTAGACTTATGGAATCACCACCACAACAAATTACACTTAAAATCAAAGTAAACTACTATGGCCACACCATCACCCTAACAAAATATTCATAGCTTCAAAACGAACACCAACATCACATATAATATTTCAAGCTACAAATCTATTTAAAACTTTACTACTGAAATACAATGAATCCAACATTTGTCTAGCATAAAGGTACAATTTTGGTAGGATTTTTCACTTACAAGATTGCAACTTCCATTCAAGCTATAGAGGAATCACTTCCAGTTGTTGGGGAAAAAACCCAAATCCAGTAGTGGATTTCAGACCTTCACTCAATAGTCAATACAGATGAAGTTGATGCTATTGCATGTAATTTTGATATATTTTCCAAGCGGGAAAGTCAACAAGGCAAGCCCGGCCTTACATGCCGCTTGATCTCTGTTAAAGTATTTTGGTGAGCCCAACCTTACATGCCGCTCAGCCCCTTCTCACCAAGCGCGAGGATCAACGAGGCAAGCTTGGCCTTATATGTCGCTCGACCTCCATCAAAGTATTTGGGCAAGTTGGCCTTTACGTGTTGCTCGGCCCCTTCTCGACAACGTGAGGATCAACAAGGTGAGCTCGGCCTTACATGCTGCTTGACCTCTACCAAAGTATTTGGGCGAGTCAGGCTTTACATGCCGCTTGGCTCATTCTCGCCAAGTGTGCGGATCAATGAGGCAAGCCCGGCCTTACATGTCACTCGACCTCCGTCAAAGTATTTGGGCGAGTCTAGCCTTACATGCCGCTCGGTTTCTTCTCGCTAAGCATGAGGATCAACGAGGCAAGCTCGACCTTACATGTCACTCGACCTTCGTCCAAATATTTGAGCAAGTCTAGCTTTACATACTGCTCAGCCCATTCTCGCCAAGCGTTAGGATTAATGAGGTGAGCCAGGCCTTACATGTCGCTTAACCTCTGTTGAAGTATTTGGGCAAGCCTGGCCTTAATGCTGCTTGGCTTCTTCTCGTCAAGTGCAATGGTCAACGAGGCAAACTTAGCTTAAGTGTTGCTCGACCTCCACAGGCAGGAGTGTTACCGGTCCAGTTTTAGATAAAATTTGGGATTGAATCAGTATGAACCGGTTTCACATATTTAAGAACAGATTTCGCACCGGTTACCCCCCAAATCGATTCTTCCGATTTTACCAGTTTTAATATATTATAATATATTATGGTATATATTGTCATTATATTATAGACTATAGTGATATATTATAATATATCATATATACTATAATATGTACTATATAATATTAATATAACTATTAATACAATAAACTATAGTAATATAAAATTTAATATTATATTAATTAGTAATTTATCATATAATACAAAACTATTTTATATGTAGTTATATATTATATATAAAAATTATATACAATATAAAAAATTAATATATATATATGAATCGGTCTAGTCCAGTTTTAGAAAAAGAAAAATTGGAACCAAATTTATTTTGACCGATTTTAAGAAAAATAAAACCGATACCGGATCTAACCAAACTTGGTACCTCACCAAACTCATTGGTTCGGTCTGGTTTGACCCAGTTTACCGATTCACCGATTTTTTTTTATACCCTTATCCATAGGAATATTTGGATGAGCTCGGCCTTACATGCCACGTAGGTCCTCTCGCCAAATGCAAACATCAACGAGGTGAGTTTCAACCTAAGTGCTGCTTGGCCTCTACAAGGATATCTGGGGGAGCCCTGCGTTACCTACTGCTTAGGCCCCTCTCGCCAAGTGTGAGGGTTAATGAGACAAGCCCTGTTTTACATGTCCTTAGACTTCTATCAAAGTATTTGGGCGAACTCAGCCTTATATGTGGCTCGGCCCCTTCTATCTGAGCTCAAGGTCAACAAGCCGAGTTTCAACCAAAGTACTGTTTGGCCTCCATAGTAGTATTTGGGCGAGCCCGACGTTACCTGCTGCTAGGCCCCCTTTCACCAAGCGTGAGGGTTAACGAGGTGAGCCCGACCTTACATATCACTAGACCTCCTTAAAGTATTTAGGAAAGCCTGGTCTTACATGCAGCTTGGCCCTCTGGCCAAGAGCGACGGTCAACAAAGCAAGTTTCAGCCTAAGTGCTGCTCGACTTTTGCAGGATTATCAATGCGAGCTCAGCGTTACGTGCCACTTGGCCTCCTCTCAGCAAGGAGGGTGACTTAAAACATTCTAACCTGCCCCTGTGATGTGGAAAGTCACTCACCCGTGAGGGGGAGTGAGAGTCAAACCCTTGGCGCCGACAGTGCCATCTTGGGCTCAACACTTAGCTGCTCCTAAAAGGTATGTGCTAAATGCAAATGGATAATAAGGAAGCGAAGACAACGGAACACGGAAATACAAGCAAAGAACTAGAGTGCCTTCTTGCCTCATCCGCCTTGAGACCTTTTACTTTTAGGACTTCCACTAGAAAAATGGACTTTCACTAGAAAAACCATCGTCAGAGCAAATCATTTTCTGGTAGAAGTTGTAGATAGAGGATCCCCGAAGAACGGTCATCATCACTATCAAGGATGTTAGCGATGCGTCGAGCTCGAATAGAGCCCAGCAGGGACCCAAAGACTTAGACCAGGGCTCCCTTTTCCAACTCCTTGGCTAGAGTGGATGTGCTTGAACTAGAATAGGTCCGAGGTGGGAGAAATCCCCTGCACCAGCCAAGCTTGAGTGAGAGGCCCTAGTCCGACCTGTTCAGGTGAATGGGTCATGATGTCATAATGGAATATGGACTACACAGCACGAATCTTGTGACTATGAATCTTGTAACTGGCATAAATCCCACGACCCATCAAATCCAGCGCGAATCTTGTAACTGGTGCAACACGAATCCCATGGCCTGCGCAGTAAATGCCATCTGGCACCATTAATGCGAGAAGAACGTAACAAGTGACCATTGACATCTAACTGCTCGAAGCCCATAGGAACTCGTGTGCAACGCATCAACTACTAAACAGGCTTTGCCGAGGAGCTCGTGACTACCATGTGGCAAAAGTGCAAAGTGCAGAACCCCCACCCCAAGGGAGAACAGCTCACAAAGAAGTACACTAAGTGGGTAGATAACCCTGCCAAGTTGGTCAACGAGAGAAAGGAAGTACAAGGGAACGACCATAAAGCAAAACAAAACAAGGCAAGCACAGAGCAATGCGGCTAAAGGCAAAATATGTATACAAGTATAATAGTGCGTCGAGCACCACGATCCTTACAAAGAAGAGACTAACAAAAGGAAATTTACGTTGTGCCAAGTATAAGGAAGAAATGCAAAACCAATCGAGGGAGGCATCAGGGTCTATCTCGGAGTCAACAGAGCCCAACTCGGGTGCATCCACATCTGCCAGGTGCTTGGTGGGGTTGACCTCAACATCTTCAGGGTCGTCTCCCTCGGGGTCCGCCCTCCTAGTTTCCTTAGGGGGATGATTCGCGGGAGCATCATCTTTGGGAGAGAGAAGCATTCGGGATCATTACCTGGCCAATTTCGCCAACATGATTAAGGGCAGTGAGATTAGGATCAAGTTTCTTGAGCTTGAAGGCCCTCAAATGCGCCTCTAACGCTTTGGAACTCTCTTGAGGATTTAAGATGACGTGGTCCCTCATCCTCTTAAGGCCTTCAAGATATCTATACACCCAAGCCTCGTCGTGAACATATAGGGCCTTCCCCAGGTGGTCGCTTACGCTGGTGGCGACCTCTTGCACCTGAGCCAAGTCACTTTGAAGTTCTCCAATGACCACGTCATGGGTAGCGATCCTTGTCTGGGCCACCGACAGTGAGTCTTCTCCATCCTTCAGGGTGGTTGACAGGGATGAGCACTCCCCCTCCACAGCTTAAACCGCTGAGCATTAGAATCGCGGAGGCCCCTCAGCTCTTCATTCTTCAACTGAAGATGACTCAATAACTCCTGAGCAGTCATGGCCCATCCCCTGGCCATCGTAAGCTCTGCCTCCAGGTAGCTTCTCTCCTCCCTTTCACTGCTCACATAGTGGAGAGTCATCATCACCATATATTGAAGCTCCCAATTCTCCTTCCCGATCGCCTCCTAGCCATTCACAATAAAAGCCAACCTATCAGCTCCCTGCAACCCACCACGACAAGCAGCAATAAAGTCTATCCCATCCATCGAAGCTCCCCTTCACTCTTTCGTCGAAGTCCCTCTCTCTCCCTCATAGATCTCATCAAATCTTCATACCCATGCCGTGCGCTGCCACCCACAACCACCACAAGCCACCCCCAATCCACCACTACTCCACCCCAGCCCAGCATCCATCTCCCATTCTCTATTCCTAATACCCAGGCCTCCCGTCCAGTTGCCCCTCCACCACACGGCCTTGTTGCCACAAACCACCCCACGAGAAGCCCTTACGCCACCATAAGCTCCTCTCAGGCCTTCCATGCCAACCACCACCATGAGCAGCCCAAACAATGCAAATCTCCAAATTTTATGGTATAATTTCTATCTTTTTCCATAGTCGATTGATTTAGTTGTGATGTTTATTATTAAAGTTGTAAATGTTGTTGGTGCACTGAGTTGGTTGTGGTAAACTGAGAAGGGGCGGAATGTGGTTGGTTATGTGCTTGGTGGTTGTGAAGTGTTGGGGTTGAATATGAAGTTGTGCTTGAATTTGTGATGCAACTGTGCGTAGTGTGAAGTGTTGCGATTAATGTGAAGTTGTGAATTATGTGAATTGTCGGGTTTAGTTGTGGAGTTGTGATTGTGGTTATGCTAGTTGTTTTATTGGAATTTAAATGGGCTATGGACTTAGCATGTGTTTTGGTGATTTGTTGTGTAGTGGTTTTGTATGGAGCCCAATTGTTGGATAGAATATTTATATTTGGTGCATTGATGTAATTGAGCAGCACATTATCAATATTTATGATTTGAGTGGGATGAGGTAAATTAGTGCTAATTATTAAATGGATATAGGGTTGTGATTTTGGGAGAGTCATGATTCGCAACGTATAAAGTTTTGTAATTATATGGTGTAGATGTACAAATGGTATGGACAGATTTTAAGTTTAACGTTGGGTCCATTGCTTTGGATATTGAGTATGTGAGTGGCTTGTAATTTATATGGTTATGCTTGATTGGGGATGATGATACTTGTTTAAATTATTTTGGGATGATTAGTGTGAATGTATGAAGTTGGGGTGGATTGTCTTGAAGTTTTGGGATTTAACAATGGAATTGCAGTGAGTGGTAAAACATGGTGATGGTGTTGATTTCTAAATAGACAATTTCGTGTTTATTAAATGTATTGAGAATGGGTGAAGCTTGTAAGCCCAAATGGGTGCTTTAATTTGGATTATATGTTGATCTTCGGTGATAAAGGGGTATGGCACTTGTATATTGGGTGAATGGTAGGTGTATGATTGGGTTGGTTGTATTAGTATGCTTGGGTGACTTGTGTCGTGCATTTAGGTATGAGGAAATGAGTTGGGGCTTAGGATTGATGTGTATTGGATTATGTACATGGGAAGGATGTTATTTTAAAAACTAGTATTGTGACTACAGTTGTGTTGTATGATGAGTTGAGACTAAGTTGTAGACCCATGAATAAATATTTGGAGATTTAAAGTGAAGCATGAAAGCTCACTTTATTGGTTAGAAAATAAAGTTGGGATTTCTAGATTTACAGTTTAGGCCTAAGATTTATATGTTAAGGGTTATACTTTAAGGATTGGAAGATAACACGTGAACATGAAGTGAATGAGTATTTGGAATACCTAGAGGTGTAACTTTGTATGAATAAGGATGTCGTAGATAAGTATGTAAATAAATGGTTAAAGGAATTTAATTTAACAATGACTAGTCTAAGGGGAGGAAGTCTTAGTAAAGAGCCAATTGGAGGTTAAGGCCATTGGAAGAGAATGGGCTAAGAGTTCAAGATAGTTTCATTTTGCAAGTTTACGTTTAGTGTTCTTTTAAATGAAAAAGCAATGACATGAGGTTACGAATGTATGTATGTTGCCATCTAACACGAATATGAACGGACTGGACGAAGTGTTCTTAGAATGGAGTCCAGGTAAATATTGCATTCATGCTCTTTTAGGGTTTCTAAAAGTATGAAGATGAAAGTGAATGTTGTATAAATGCTTTTATGAAAATATTCTTTTATGAAAAGAAAGGAAATGTTTTCTTGGAATGAAAATGTTTTATGAAACAATATTACATTTTAAGTTTTAAGTATATGTATGTACTGACCCTCTTTGGCAGTTCCTTTTATGCACCTCAGAAATAATTGTATGCATGTGAATGAATGTTATACGTAGTATTTTTTGTATGTATGTTCCATGAAAAGAATGATGAGGTTTTATGTCTTATGTTATGAAAAATGTTTTATGAAATGAATTGATGCATGAAAGAAATGAAAGGAAAGAATGAAAGGAAAGGAAGGACTAAAAGAATGAATGTTTCTAATGTATGAAATTATGTAATGGCCATGACTGATGAATGATGGTACCAAAGGACTGAGCAAATTGCCATTTCGGATAAGTATTACTAGTAGTACACCTAGTGTTGCCCCTTGACTGAGGGATTCCCAACTTATGGCCAAGGGCGGAATCAGGTCTAAAATATCGCTGATCGTAATATATAGGGCGTAATTGTGTGTACCGGCCAACGGAAAATGTTAATTGTATGCATAAAGGTTTTAGTTTTACGAAGGAAAGTACGAGGTGGGATATGTTTTAAGAAATAAAAACCATGTTTAAAAGAAAAACCCCACCTTGTAATGTTTTAAAGAAAAGAAAACGTTTTATGTAGAATATGTACGTGAATGAAAATGCATGAATGAAAACTTATGTTTTTATATTTTCACGGCATGAAGTAGTACTTACTCATTTTGTTTTTATGTGTGACCCATCTAGGAATGAAATGAGGGCAAATCTTCAGAATAGACATGGCCTAAGGAAAAGGTGACAACAGCTTAAGCCTTTTTGTATTTTATGAAAAACCATTTTTGTAAAAAGGACTTCACATTTTTAATAAATGATTTCCACTGCAAAACTCTCTTAGCTTTGTAAAGGAAGATTTTAAATCTTAGTTGTTGGAAAATTTTAAAAAGTTAGTAATTCCCGTTTTATTTTCTATAAGTCTCACCTCTAGGACATGCGTTACAATTGTACACTCATATTGTATAACGATTAAGAAACAAAAACTCTACTAGATCATGCTAATCCACAGTGGTATCATCCAAGTGGAGTAAATATTATATGATTTCAATATGTTGGGTAGGTGGTGTTGAAATCACCTTAAATACATATCAAGAGAATAAGTTTTAGTAGATTTGTGACGCCCCCAAATCCCCACGTACCCACACGGGGAATTCGAGACGTCCGGATGGTGACAACCCGGGTCACCATCCTATCGACGAGTGCTAAGTGTGTGCAAGCGGCACGTGTGCACAAGGAAATACGCAGCGGATAGCAAAGTCATAAAATTAAGTACCAGAATTTATTTCTTAAATAAAATACAAAGCGGTTCAAAGGTACATAATAAATATTACAAGACATAAATATTGTTTCAAAACCAAATACAAAGCATGAACTCCAACTCAGATCTCCGGCGGAGCCGCGTCCTCGGGCTCAGCCTCCTCCTCCTCCTCAAACTCTGCACCAAAATCTACGGTACCAAAAATGGTGCCGCAGGTAAGTAAAATCCAAACACCACTAGATAAAAGCATATTAAACTCAAACAATATGCATGAATAAATGCCAATGTACAAAACTCACAAATCATATTTTTCCACGCACGCCAAAAACTCATTTGGCTCAAACATGCCCATTAAACAAACCTCGCCGTTATCGGTAAATGATTTCCTTATTTTAGGCATTGAGTTAGTTGTACCCAATGGGGTTGATTTATGAGGATATAGTCTTTTTGCATTTTGGCGAGTTATCAGAGTGCGCACGGAAACGTGATTTTTGGAGATAATTAGGTATTTAAATTTTAGACTGAACTTGGGTAATTAGTGATGATTCAAAATTTCGTGAAGGTACTTGTAATTGGAGAGTAATATTTTGGTTAAGAAAATTACGTTGATTGATAGTTTATTTTGGAAGTGACTATTAGGTTACCAAGATATAGTATACAATGAAAGTTTGGAGATTATAGCACAAGAGTTGATTGAGGTTAACACAATTTATTGTGGGAAGATACTAATTGTTGGAATTTACTTGGGTGCGGTTTTGAAGTTCTTGTGGATATGGTGATTTCGGTTTACGTGGCCGCTTTAAGAGTTCTAGGCGTGATGCGTCTCTGGGAGATTAGAACGAATATGATGGAATTGCCTATAGGGGTGTATTTTGGGAAGAGTATTCTTCATACTTGTGTGGAAATGGTTGATGGTATGATTTTCTTAAGTATAACATGAGTTGTATATGGTATCATGCTTGGCGCTGATGTTTGATCTTGCAATTTCGAGGACGAAATTTGTTTTAAGGGGGGGAGGATGTGATGACCCGTTTTTACGTGTATTTTCACTGAAGGAATAATTTAATTTAATTATTATTATAGTGCTTTTATTTTAAATTATCGGATTTTAATTGGATTTTATTGGTTGTTTAATTTAAATTGCCGTTTAATTGATTTTAGCCCGTTTTTGGTTTTAAAAATTTAACAGTTGGTTTTTGCTAGTTATTTATTTTATTTTAGCTTGTCGTTGTGTTTAAAATATTTTCTTGGTGTTTATTTATTTATTTGATGAAGTGTTTAATTTATTTTAGTCGTTTTATGTTTTTAATATCGTTTTCGGCGGATCAGTTTCTGGATCCCGGAAGTGAAGTTTGGACTTCATTTCTTTTCCCTTCTTTTCTTTTTCTTTTTTTCTTTTTCCTTCTTTTCCTTTTCTTTTCTTCTTTTCCTTCTTTCTTCCCTTTCTTTTTCTTTTTCCGGTTTCCCTCCCGTGCGTGCGTCGTTCTCTCTCTCTCCCCTGCACTTTTTCATTCCGTGCAGCCACCTTTGGCCAGCCGTATCTCCGCCGTCCGGTGGAGGTGTCGTACACCACCCCCGCCATTCTCTTCCTCTCACGGCAGACTACAACCCCTCCAATTTTCAGAGCCATCGGACCCACCGTTAGCCGCCACGAGCTCCTCGAAGTTGCGGCACCAACCCAGTTTTTCCTCTGTTTTTCCTTTCCGCGCAGCCACCTTCGACCGCCCATATCTCCGCCGTCCGGTGGAGGTGTAGTACACCACCCCCGCCATTCTCTTCCCCTCACATCAGGCTACAACCCCTCCAATTTTCAGAGTCATCGGAGCCACCGTTAGCCGCCACGAGCCGCTCAAAGTAGCGGCACCAACCCAGAATTTTACACTGTAGCCGAAAATTTCCTCCGCCCAGAACCGCCACTTGCCGGCGGCGTGGCCTCCACCACCCACCCAGAAAACTTCCCCTCCCTCCGGTGTACCACCCCTCCGAAGATCTCCCCCAACCGGCCGGCCGTTTGGCCGGAAAAGCGCATCTAAGCCGCACGGTTTGTCACCGTTTCCGGCGCCGTCGCACCACCTCCGGCCACCATCTTTTCACCACTTCTTCCCCTACCTCTTGCCGACCTAACCCACCCATTTCCGGCCTAGATCGGCCACCGGAGCAGCTCCCACGAGCTCAACTCCGATTTGCTCGTTTTTCGCTTCTACCGGCGTTTTCGCCGCCACCCACGGCCAAAACTCACTTCCACTAGCTTCATAAACATCCCTAGACCATTCCCTATCAATTTGGTGTCTTGGTTTGTCCCCGGTCAAAAGTGGGTATTTTGCGACCCACGGCTACAGTGCATTTGCACTGTTACGTTGCTTTCCGCCCATCGTTTGCCGCGCGCCAAACCTTCTAAAAATCCTATATAGCTCTGTAAGTATTTTCCAAACTCTACTTTTAGATTTAAATATATTTTACTCTTGCAATAATTTATTTGGTTGGTTTGCTGATTCCGGACTGAGTCCGAGGAGTTCGGGGGTCGGATGGATAGAGGACGGAGTTGCTTGATTTGTTGTTCTATGGTTGGTTGTATTTTTCGAGCATTGAGATTTGCATTTACATGGTGCATGCACGTGTATTTTATTTTAATTGAGAAAATCCTGTTTTATTGGCGTAAATGGATTTTTGGGAGTGTGCGTATCACGAGCCCAAGCCGGGATGGGTTATTATCTCGGTGGAGCTCCTCTGGTCACTCGGGAGTGGATAATACTGAGTGACATCCCCTGGGTTGTCGCTGGGCGACGACCGGATCGCACGATACGGTAACGCTGTCGTGTCGACTCCGTGGTCCCTAGAGTGGCGGGGACTAGAGGATGGCCTGGCCAGGTACGCGCGAGGCGGAGGCGCGAGTCTGGGCATCACTCGTGTAGGTGTCACACGCGTAGACGTTACCTGCGGTGTGGCACAGAGCCAGAGTGTGCGGATGATCCCTAGGGGAGATCATGGTGCATGCATAATCGGATTGGTTTTTATGGTTTTCGGATACGGGCCATTTTCTGGGAAAATGGCGAGGATGTGTTGAGGACTTGTGATCCATTTTCTGGGAAAATGGTGGTTTGGGCCATTATCTGGGATAATGGCGAGGCTTGGTTTTAAACGGTATGTGTGGGCCGTTATCGGG